>JXSR01S028025.1:116257-128992 GCA_000969725.1 Ophiothrix spiculata | reverse complement strand
GATAATATCGTCTAGGAACTCGAGGTCAATATGCATTCAGCTCTATGGATTTTCAAGATGGTAAAAATGACAAAGTATATCTAGGCCTTTAGAGTTTCTGTGACCATGCTACAATCTGCATCTGACAGCACAAGACTCGATGAACACAAAGTTCTCCAAAGTTCACTACTTTCTGCTGGTGGTGACAAGTGTCATTTTGGCAGCAAAAATTATTCTCATTTCATGGAATTTGTTGCCTATTGCACTTCACACATCATGGTCAGTTCATATTTTCAAGAAAGGACTGAAAACATATCTATTCTTGCAATAATTTGTTGGTGTATTTTTCAAATTGCTTTTGCATTACTGTAAACGCCAATATTTTCGCACTCAGTAATTTTCGCACACGGCCAATTTTGTGCGTTTTTATTTTCGCGCACATGAACATTGGGCTAGTATGAATTTCCTTTGCAACAAATACACACAAATTTCCGCGGTACATTTATTTTCGCGCTTTTTTCATTTTGCGCGAAAAGCGCGAAAATAAATGTAGCGCAAAAATACCACTTATACAGTATATTATCACCCGCTGTGATCTAGATGGAACAGCGGATTATAAGAACCTTTTCGTAATGTAATGTAATGTAATGTAAAGAGATGGGGAAGAATGGTTGTATCAAGGTCAATTGGTCTTCAGTTCTAATCCAAGAAGTAAAATGAGAGGAAATTGAAAAAAAATTTCAAATTGAAAGCTGCACAAAGGCTAAATATTACAATCTGCCATTAGATGACAAAAAAAAACTTGTTTTATGGGTGGGCGGACCTTTCGAGTAGGGTCGGTTGGTCGGTCGGGTCAATTTTTTTCTAAAATTTTTTGGCACAAAATAAACCACAAATCTAAATAAAAATTGAAGAACAAATGAAAAATTTCTACAAAGAAAATGTCTAAAAAAGCCTGATTTTACAAGATTTTATCAAAACCAAAAAAAATCTTCCAAAGCTCAATTTTACGGTAGGTCAGGCCAGTAGAACGTGTTTTTTGGGGTTTTTTTTGCCAACGTACATTGGGGTACAATTCCCGTAATTTCAAATTGAAGATATTGTATAATCTGCCATTGCAGACTCCATGAGGAAAGCATAATCCTTATCATCCTACCCAGTGGCAGATCCAAGGGAGCCTCTGTCACTGCAAACTCTTCCCACCCCAGCCACTTACCTAGACGCAACCCTATCCTGGAACGTGTGAATTAAGTTATAAACCAATGAAGGTAATAACTCTGCCATTACAGACTCCATAAAAAAGGCATGAAATCCTTGCCTCCTGGCACCACCCCACATCACCCTGAACACTTACCACCTAGAGGCAAGCCACCCCAGTCACTTAACTAGAGGCAAACCTATGCCATAACCTCTTGAATTAAGTAATCCACCGATGAGTGTCAAATTATTACAATGTTGAGATACTATATACTCTGCCATTGCTGACTCCATGAGGAAAGCGTAATCCTTATTCGTTAACACACGATTTATACCCTCCTCATATGTTTGAGTGAAAACACCTGACCGTGATGACATGAAATCCCACATCTTTTGGTATGTAGGAATTTTGGATTTCTGAAAGGCAAAATATAACAAAATTAAATTGTAATAATTTTTCACATGCACTTTTAGCTGTTACAAGGGTTTTGTCACACATCTACATAGAGTGTCAAATGTACACCTAACGTACACCTAACGAGGTATTTTCCCAACATTTTGTAAACTTGTTCAAATTTTTGAAAATTATGGGCAATCCCCTTAATACAATACTCTAACCCAGGGGTTCTCAACTAGTTCTTACAATGTGCCAAATAAATGAGAAAATTGCCCGGGGGCACTCACATATGTGGGCAGGATATATATGTCCGGCGGTCAAGACCCCCTTTTTCAGGCTGCCAGGCCGCTCACTAGATCCCTATTTTCACAGTGATTCAGTTCTTTTGACCCTGTTTTTTAGAAAAACTACAACATTTTAGCTATAACTGCATACATTGCTCAGGAAATGCGAACATTTTCAGCTCAGGAGGCTATTTTTGACCAAACTTTAAGTTCACTAGACCCCCCAAAAATTGGTTTCAAAAGTCCATTTTTTACAGAAAATCAGTTCACCTGCCCCCCATTTCGGCGTTTCGCGCCTGACATACCTACCACTTTCAAAGTTGAGTGCCCCCCCCCCCGGGGAAAATTGTAGTCCAAAGTGCCACATGCACCTGTTTTCAATGTATTTCTATAATATATTTCTTTGTTTTTTGAGAGAGCAAAAGCGCCAATCTGTACAATCATAGCGCCAAATTTGGTCGTTCGCTGCTAGTTGAGAATCCCAGCTCTAGCCATTTATAGTTCTTAGTTTCTGTGATTGTTACATCTATGTAAAAGTATCGCCTAATTAAAATACTCACTTTAAAGAAAGAAAGTGTTGACCCACTATTTCTTGTACCGTACTGTATAGCGGTTTGTTTAACCATATCGTCTGCTCCTTGTATAGGCGATACCATACGTTCAACAGTCAAAAACGCAGCCAAATTAGCAGTATACGATGATATAAGAATTAAGGAGAAAAACCACCAGAAACCACTCAAAACTCTGGTGGAAAATGCTCTAGGGTTGACCTCTGACCCTTGTTGCATAAGTCCTCCAAATGAAAACCATAGACAATTTGGTAGCGTGAATTGATTCTCTACATTGTCATATTCTGGATTACAGGGATGCTCATTGTACCATTCGTAAGGGCTAAATCTGGCGAGTAAAAATAGCGTAATACTGACGAGAAGAAAGGCTAAGACGACGTATAGCCACACATCAAATGATAGTGGATTTAGAAAGGAGAATACTCCGGGATTTTGTGGTTCTGGTTGACGAAATAATATGGTGATTCCAAGATACATGTAGGGTTTGGAGAAATCGATGACTTGCTCGCGGGCGTAGGTGATGGTCAGAGGTGCTACAGCAAGATCAGCTTTCTGAAAAGGAAATAGCAACAACATTTAGGTATTCAAACATACTCATAGTTGTTCATCACAAATCTACAATGATGCATCCATGTGTCCGCATATTTTCATTGCGTGAGTGTGGTTTAGCCACACAGATGTGATAAAAATACGCTGACGCATCGAATCCAGAGTTGTTGATTTGTGAATTACATACAGGACCTAATTTTGAAAAATGAAAAATACATTCCTAAAGAAAAATGTCTACTACAAAAACTTGGTCATACATGTTCCTAACTATAGTTTTACAAGCAAAAAACAAACTCAAAAAACAGGGGTTAACTGTGCCCTAAAAACAAAGTGTATACCTAACCTTTGACGAGGTCAAAGAAAAGGCATATATAGCACCTGCTTGTGGTAAGTTTAGATTCAGCTCGTCTCGAGTGAGCCCGAATATTCCCATTTTGAGCCACATGGCTCGCGACTCCATTACATCCAATATAGACCAGTTGACTCATGACGTCAATTGTTACTGTTTTGCTCGGCAGTATGCATGCACATCATTCAGGAACTAAATTGTATGTTTTGAAAATTCCCCGCCTCAATTGAATGATTGCATAGAAAGACATGGTAAAGCGGGAGTTTTGAAAGCATGGTCCCGGAAGAAAGCAAGCTGCGCGCGCATACTGCCGGGCAAAACAATAACAAATGTCAACTGGTTGTTCGTGATCTCTTTATGAAAGTAACATAAGTTTGTGAGTGGACAGTTTTAGAGCTTAACCACTCAACACTCACTACAAATATTTACTGCTGAAGAAGGCAATGCAATGGTGCAAAATATCTACCCAAGAACATGGGCCTACTATAATTGCCCTCCAACAAAAGTTACCATCGTTATACACATATACAAGCCCTACCCTTTCCATGAGTTCTCCAACCATTCCATCCCACTGCTCAGTGGCTTCTATTTGCGCACCATAGTTCAAATCGTCGACTACTTTCAGCGAGTACTCAAAGCCGATCTCCTCGGCAATCTTCTGAATTAGATCAACACAGTAGCCTTCAAAACGATCATTTCCTGTGAGTTGTTCGCTAGCTTCTTTAATCATCATAAATGGTGGTTCCTGGTGTAAAAAGAAATACAAAGTGATTCAGTGATGCAGTATTTTAGAGGTTCTCTTATGGGAATTATGAGTGACAGATGAGGGTAAGAGACTTGACTAGAAATGCCCCCACACCCAGGGGGGGGGGCACTCAAAATATAATGTTACAGGCATAGCGTGACCAAGAAAAAGGTGAATTAGGGTTGTTTTTGAGGACTGAAAGGTGTATCAGGTGATACCGTTTAGGGTATCAAAACAGCAATTTTGGGGCAATTTTCAAGAAATAGGGTACTTTTTCTGACCCTAGTGTGAAAACAGTATTGATAAAATCCCGATTTAGGGTGTAATTAGGGGGAAAAGGGTATATTTTAGCTCCAGAACCCTCCACCCTTTAAGGGGTGTTTTGACAAATTGTGGTCACTCTATGCCTGCAACATTATACTTGAGTGCCCCCCCCCCCCCCCGGCACCACACATACACTGTCAAGGGTGGGAATGGTAAAGAAGAAACATATCACAGAAAATTAAGACTCAGGAGAAAGGTAGATTGATCTGGATTGTGACCTAGCTGTTTGGATGCAAAATAACCTACCGACTTACCAAGATCTGTGTACTTTGAAGCGATTGCCAGGAGTTACAGTGAATAAAAGGTCCCATGTTCAAATTCTGCCCAATAACCTGGATTCCAGGCTGTAGAGTCACTTATGCTAAATTCATACACTCTGCGTGTGCTCCGCGTGTCAACTAGCCAATCAGAACGCAAGGATATAAAGTCTGCAGAGTGCAGTGGATCTTCACAATGCACTGCGCGTGTTGCGTTCCGGTTTGCGTGGCTGGCGTTTAGTGCGTATGAATGTTTCATTGTTTTTGTCGGGTGATTATTTATTTAGTATAGAGAAGTTTTGGACTTTGATGGTCACATTACAGGCCTTATTTCTTTTCACAACAGATCCAATATTATTTTTCTGTCGTGTATGAATTAGATTAATAAATTTGCATTCCATAATGCTCGTAAAATGAGACAAAATCAATGCACTTGCGGTAAATTTTGATTGCTGTCCAATGAACTTGGCTCCTACAGGCCTCGTGAATTGGACGCATCAAAATTGACCACGCATGCATTGATTTTGTCTCATTTCACTCGCGTATGAAATGCACATTTATTAACCTATAAATATATAAGTGGCTCCCTATACCTGAGGTTTTGGCTTAAACCCACGAAGAAATATAAACTCTGTTGGCGACTTACCACAATGGTTGTGACTACCAATGTTCTGTTGATGTAGAACTCCTTATTTGGTGTCAATTTATCCTTGGTTTTCACTTGCAATCTTTTGTCTCGGTTTTTGGCCCAGCTTCCAACCTGTGAAATGATGATATTATCAAATTAATTTGCAGTTCATCTGTTTAAACTTTCAATATTTTTTCTTGGCAAAAGCAAAATTGAAATCGAAATAGGAATTATGACAACATTAAAGTGGACGGACCGTAAAATACATGACATTTTGGTAAGGCTTGTCAAATTTGGAAAAATATTATCCAGGATATTGGTTTAAAAATCATATCCTAATTATTCACAGGTTTTAATTTTTTTATGGCACAACATGCCTTTATTGAATATATCTTTATTTGCTGCTCTCCCCTTCAAAAATAAATAAATACTGTGATTGAATATCAATTTTTTTGTTCTCAAGCATGATATTAAGTGCCCCTTAAACTCCTTTTTTTCTCCCTTTCAAAAGATGCATATTAGTATCTATATACATCCCCCTGAAAAGGGGGACTTAACGACAGAACACTTTTCGAGAAACAGATGAAAATAGGCAGCATAAAGAAAATAATAAAAATTTCCATCAGATTTTCTGTTGTCAAATTTGATTGCCTTGATCAATTTCAACAAGTAAGGTGTCATTTTAAAGCTTAGAAAATGCTATAACAGATTAAATGATAAAATCAAAATTGATATCATCTGCAAAGTCCACCCTTTTGGGGTGAGCCATCACATATGATGATGAAGACTTCATTAATGTGTACTATCACATATAAAGATTTCATTACTGTTTGTTATCTTCTCTAGGTGATTATGTCATCATTGGATGCTATCTACCTAAGACGAAAATGTCATCAATGCTATCTACTTAAGATGACTTCATTAACATGTGATATCTATCTAAGATGACTTGCTCAATGTGTGTTATCCACCTAAGATGATTACTTCATCAATATGTGCTAATCTACCTAAGATAATGATTTCAAATTTATGTGCTATCTACCTAAGATAATTATTTCATCAATGTGTGATACCTAAGATGATGACTTGATCAATGGGTGCTATCTACCTAAGATCTTGACTTCATCAATGTGTTTTATTTCCTAAGATGATGACTTCATCAGTGTGTGCTATCTACCTAAGATGACATGATCAATGTGTGCTATCTGCCTAAGATGACTTTATCAAAGTGTGCTATCTACCTAAGATGACTTGATCAACATTTGCTATCTACCTAAGATGACTTGATCAACGTGTGCTATCTACCTAGTAAGATGACTTGATCAACGTGTGCTATCTACCTAAGATGACTTGATCAACGTGTGCTATCTACCTAATATAACTTGATCTACCTAAGATGACTTGATCAACGTGTGCTATCTACCTAAGATGACTTGATCAACATGTGCTATCTACCTAAGATGACTTGATCAATGTCTGCTATCTACCTAAGATGATTACTTCATCAATATGTGCTATCTACCTAAGATAATGATTTCATCAATGTATGATACCTAAGATGGTAACTTCATCAATATGTGCTATTTCCTAAGATAATGATTTCATCAAGTGCTATCTACCTTAGATTATGACTTGATCAACATGTGCTGTCTACCTAAGATAATGATTTCATCAATGTTTGCTTTCTACCCAAGATGGTGACTTCAGCAATGAGTGCTATCAACCTTAGATGATGACTTGATCAATGTACGCTATATACCTATGGTGACTTCATCAACATGTGCTATCTACCTAAGATGATGACTTTATCCATGTGTGCTATCTGCCTATTCATCAACATGTGCTATCTAACTAAGATGATGACTTTATCCATGTGTGCTATCTACCTAAGATGATGACTTTATCAATCTGTGCTATCTATCTAATAATAATAATAATAATACACGGCATTTAAATATGCTATTCACCATAGTACCATAGCGCTGGCAATTATTATTACCACCGTACAAGGGAATCGTCAGAACCATTTCGCCTTAACTAAGCCATTTGCCGCCATGGCCATTGGCGCAGACCTATCAGCACTTAGGTTATAATATCCCCCCCTAAACAGCTCATAAGATAATTATTTCATCAATGTGTGATACCTAAGATGATGACTTGATCAATGAGTGCTATCTACCTCAGATGCTGACTTCATCAATGTGTGATATATCCTATAGATGATGACTTTATCAATGTCTGCTACTACCTAAGATGATGACTTTATCAATGTGTGCTATCTACCTAAGATGATGACTTTATCAATGTGTGCTACTACCTAAGATGATGACTTTATCAATGTGTGCTATCTACCTTAGATGATGACTCTATCAACATGTGCTGTCTACCTCAGATGGAGACTTCATCAGTTTATATTATATCATGATTGCAGTGATTTGAGCCGTGCAATATTTTTTTCCATTGCAGGGCTTGAAACAAACCTGTGTGATATCATGATATAAAACAAATATTGAATGCCTATGCACGTGCAAGAATACAAAATATACCATTCGGTCAAATTTGGACTGATCCATTTGACTCGGCTAGAAAAACCCAAATTTGACCTCATGATATATTTTGTACTATTGCACTCTCAGGCATTCAATATTTGTATACTATCTATATAAGATGAAGAAGACTTCATCAGCCAATGCTCTCTAGCTGAATGGGTTCTCTTGTTTTGATAATCGGTATTTATATGAGTGGCATTTCAAATCTCCTAGGAGCATGCTGCTTCCCAAACCAAACTTGAGTACCCAGTTGGGTTAACACAACCCTTAATAAATCAGATTTTGGGGGTTAACTTACCGGATTAAAACCATTTTCCTCTAATTCAGATATGAAGAACGTAGGTGCAATGCGTTCGCCTTTATCGTCAAATGCAATGGTGCCTGTTAACCCAACAAATTTCTCCTGTAAAAAGTAAGAATTATATGTCAAAGATATAAGTCACAGTTCAGAATTGTCATGAATTTTTCAAAATTATTATTAGAAATGTGAAGAATTTAAAATTCATCAAAATTTTAGCAGTATTTTTTTAAATTAAAATAAAATCTTATATTTGAGACAAATTGGTGCAACAGGTTTCAAAAAATTGTAAAAATAATTATTTTCTTTCCTTTTTTGGCCAATTTTCAGCCTTAATTCATGATTTTGTTGTCAGCACCTCTTCAACTTTGTCAAAATTGCTTGAATTGACGCAAGCTCATAAACCTTAGCGGGAACACTGGTGGTCCACACTCTCTGGTTTTTTGTTTGTTTGTTTGTTTGTTTGTTTACCTCGGTTGGTCCATGACGGACACATGTCATTAGATCCATGATGAACTCATGGTCTCTTCCAAGCTCATTAACCAACAACAAATTTATGAGGCTCGAAGGTACACCGAATTTTTCACTTCAATATAGCTTTCAAATCTGACAAGCAAGAAACAAACAACCATTATATTGCAGTTGGTAGACCCCTACCAATTACTAACAGCAGCGTTTGGTACCGACAAATGAAATATTGCACTATGTACCAGGTACACCACCTCTGTTTACTTCCCTGAAAATAAGACCAACAAAAAAAAAATATTATTTGGTTTCCTCGACCGACCGCCCTTAATTCTGAAAGTGGGAAAAAATTACTGTACAAAAAGAACACGGGAACACATTTTTGAAATTCCAGATTTTTTTCCCGTTTTGAAATTTGGTGCTCTAAATATAGTTTTAAAAAAACGTTTTTCACATTTCCAATCCAATCAGGTTTACAACATGAGCAAAGTGTAATAGGTAATCATCCCAATTAAAGGAGCTTGGTCCGATTTTTCAAAATTAAGTTTTTAATGTCATATGAAAGATGACCACTCAAAAGATTTAAGTTTCAAATTTCAGCTCAATCGGTCAAACCGTTTTAATTTTATGGGCAATTTTGTATTTCAGAGCTGCCTATATGTACGTTGGTTACCATAATTAGACACATTTTCATGTATATCTCCAAAACGAAACGTAATTCAGCTGTGAAATTTCACATGGGTTATGAGAAAAATATGAGCAACATTTTGGTACCAAAATCTCAAAAAGTTTGAAATCTACATCTTATACCTTGTTCATTGCCAAATAGGCAAATCTGAACAATATGTTTTAAAAAAAGTTTTTTGGCCCGCCCGCTACACTTCAGATAAATTTGAGGAGAACAACCAAACAATTTGTTTTCTTTCTGGCCTTATAGACAGTGCAAGTCCACTGTTCCAATCCATCCTACCTTTCTGATAAAGTTCCTGACAGTGAGACCATGATCCCAAGATCGGTGGTTCGGGTCCATGCATGACAGTGACTGCATCTCGATATCTTTGGCTACGTCACCTTGGTATAAAGCTTTATCCACTAGATTCACTGCATCATAAATCAATGCAGTTTTGGTCTGAAAGAATAAAGATACAATGAAATATGTATAATCAGGAAAGTGTAATATAATCAGGAAAGTGTAATAGATAGTGTATTACACTTTCCTAGTATAATGATTGCAATAAAAGAAGACATTTTCATTTCATTTCATTCTTTATTTTCATCAACATTGGTTCATATACAAACAGAATATATTAGGAGTAAGAATACATTGTGATGCAATTGATGTATCACAAAGCCAATGGCCTGAGATCGATACATCACCTTAGTACATTAACATATATTCAAATATAAGATTTATAAACATTACACAAAACAAAATATAAGATTTATAAACATTACACATCACAACCTTACCATCATACATTGCTTCCAATGGGATTTTTTTGTATGGGTTTCAATGAGGGTTCAGGGATGAAACATAGCACAATCAGCAGACTTCATTCCAATTTTGTATTTTAGATATGTTTTATCCCTAAACCCTCTCATCACAACCCGTACAAAAATCCCATTGGAAACAAGGCATGATGGGAAGGTCCTGGTGTCTTCTTTTGATTGCAATGACTTTTAACTATTTAATGGCTCTTGCTAACGGTTGTGCATGAATAAAACCTAAGCAACATATTGACTGGTTATTATTATGTAATTCTGAAAAAAAAAATAGAAAGTTCAATAAAATTTTGACTGCAAAATTTAACTTCATATTTTTGATCGCATATTGCTTATCATGTTTTGCTTCAAAACATGACATTTACCACAAAACCAACAGGTATGGTTGGCTAAACAGATGTAAGTTGCATTCGTCTCAAATCAGAATTGATAATGATTTGTCACAATTTATAAGCAAACATATTCTGACACTCTATGGTACTTTGATAAATTCAAAAGAATTGATCAGTTAAAACCATATCACATGATTTCAATTAGTATGAAGTACTGTTTATGTCTGAGCAAATAAGCATATTTAGAGCTTTTGAAATTTGTATAATCAGTATAATTTAAAAATGAGCTATAAAAATCACATTTTCAAAAAATTATTAATGCATGATATAATCACGGTAGCCTGATGAGGTCTATAAAATGTAAAAATATCCTTAAAGCACATTACAATGCTATTTTTCAATTAGTACTGACAAGTCATAGACTATCATCATAAGACAGCAGTTTTAAAGCCAAATGTACATGCAGTTTTGGAATGGAATATTATGTGGTTCAATTCAAAGTAAAGGATTAAAAATTGTGGCAGTAGACAGTATTACCAATGAATGGGAAAATTTTGTCCAAAAGTCACAATCCTGCACCTCGCTCTGATCCTTTTCCTTTTTCATCATTAGTATTGCAGCAGGTAAAAAGCTGGGGTCGAAACTTGAAAGTATATACACTGAGGTGTAAACCAACAACGTTTAAGACAAATGCGAGAGATGATTATGGGCATCCAATAATGTAATTCAATGGCTGCCACAATAACTATTTGAATATGAAATGAATATGAATTAACCTATGATATCACAGGTGTAAAAATGGTATGATTAATTTTGGCAGGCATTATTATGTCATACCAACATCTAACCCAGGACATGCCTAGGACTCAAGTCAAAGCAGGTTTTGTAAGGGTCTACAAGAGGGAGAGGAGAATCAAGCAAGCCACGAAGGCCTACTGTTCGCAGCCCATTCCAGGTCAAAATTCCAGTTGATGCCAGTTGAAAGTTGTTTCATTTTCCATGAAGGAACCAACTGGTTTCAACTGGATTCAATTGTTTTCAACTGGTTGCAACTGGACTTGACAGAGTTTAACTGTTCAGTAAAAAACCTAGTTGAAAAATCTTGTGTAGTGATCTCCATGCATTCATAACTTTGATGCAAGCCACTTACTGTTAACAGCCCATAATAATTTGGTGGTCCCTTGCCCTCACTCTCTATCATCCTTCATGGGGTGTAGCGACCTCCATGCATTAATAACTTTGATACAAGCCACTTACCGTTAGCAGCCCATAATAATTCGGTGGTCCCTTGCCCTCACTCTCTCTATCTTCCTTCATGGGATGTAGCGACCTCCATGCATTCATAACTTTGATGCAAGCCACTTACCGTTAACAACCCATAATAAGTCGGTGGTCCCTTGCCCTCACTCTCCCTATCATCCTTCATGGGGTGTAGTGATCTCTAGGCATTCATAACTTTGATGCAAGCCACTTACTGTTAGCAGCCCATAATAAGTCGGTGGTCCTTTGCCTTCACTCTCTCCCTATCATCCTTCATGGGGTGTAGTGATCTCCATGCATTCATAACTTTGATGCAAGCCACTTACCGTTAACAACCCATAACAAGTCGGTGGTCCTTTGCCTTCAGTGCACTCTCTCTATCATCTTCATGGGATGTAGCGTCCTCCATGCATTCATAACTTTGATGCAAGCCACTTACCGTTAACAGCCCATAATAATTCGGTGGTCCCTTGCCCTCACTCTCCCTATCATCCTTCATGGGGTGTAGCGACCTCCATGCATTCATAATTTTGACGATCTGCCTGTCTCTGCTGTTCAGTAGATGTAATGTTGACATGTTCACCTTGTCACCGGTGTATTGGGACATGTTTAGTAGATGCAGATCCTGTGAAAAAAAAGTTTTCAAAATGATTAAGGATTCAAATGGGGACCTTAATAAAAGCTGGAGTAAACACGGAGTAATAAAATACAGTGTTCGTGCGACTGAATGTCCTAGCTACTATTCAATTGCATAGAACATATTTTGTACATGTCCGATCAATAATTCATTGATTGTAACTTATTCCGTGTAGTTCAATTAGACCCGGACTCCTGGTCATGGGAGCCACTCAGTCTCATTACACCGGCACTGAAGTGTAAGGATTCAAAGAAACTAAAAATTTACAACAATTCATATAACAGGGTCACAGGGAGGCTTGTCAATTAAATCGACATCAATTTACATTAGGTTTATTTGTAATGATGTGTAAAGGCTATGAACAGGGCCGGTGGGGGAAATACGGGAGGGAGGCTAATATAAAGGATTTTTAA
>JXSR01S028025.1:81959-95438 GCA_000969725.1 Ophiothrix spiculata | reverse complement strand
TTTCATATGTGCTTGCATTTTTGAGAAAAGTGAGAAAATGTGTCATTTTCTAATTATTGTCGGGGCCCCGACAGTAATTACAACATGGTGTTTGGTGGCCTATGGGGATTTTCAAAATGCTGGAAAGCTCTGTAACTTGGAAACGAACGGTCGGAATCAAGTGAAATTTTCAGTATATATTTATTTTGTACTCTTCTTTATATTTAGCTAGAAAAGAGGCAACATAAAAATCATTAATTGCACCTTTAATTTTGTTTAATCTAATCCATAATTTATGTTGCTCAATATTTCCTTAACATTACGGATGCAAGAAAAAACTCTGTACAGGTTTCCTTACCAAGTAGAGTGAGTAAATTAAGGTTTCACTGAACACTCTTAGTATTTCTGCCCCAAAAAGTAAAAACGCAGTATGTGCATTTATAAAGCATAGCAGATACATCCTATCCAATTAATCCCATGCTAAAAAGCTGTATGTGCATATGTTTGATATAGTAGATACTGCCCTAAGTTATTATAAAGAATTGGTCGTCTGCTCAGTAGTTTGCAATCTATCTGCAATGCACATACTGCGTTTTTACTTTGTTAGGCAAATTAATGGTGTGACTAATAGACAATGTTCAACATCTTGCACTATTTTCCCAAGTTCGCTGGTCATCTCTAAAAACTATGCATATTCAAATTTGGTTAAAGGGACTGGCCCAGATTCTTCCCACTAATTTTGTACTTACTTATTTTTTACATGAATCAGTAGAACATATTTATAGTAATATAAAATACCAGTAGTTTCCCATGATTTTGAGGGATATTGGAGAAAATTGCAACTCTTTACCAACTTTAAAAAATGGTGCAAAAACAGTGTTTCTAGTTTAAAAAGATCTTGTTTCTATACCTGTGATGGGTAAACAAATTATATTAGATGAAATTGTTTATCTTTTAAAATGTATTAAATTATCCCAGGAGCTTTGTTTGATCTTTTATCTGGTAAATCTATCTAAAGGTACAAATTTAGGATTTAGAAAATACAGAATAATCACATCACAATCACAGAATTATAAATTATATTGTAAATTAATTCTCTCTCAATTTGAGCCATTTCTGTGTAAATTTGTGTACATTTTTTTGATTTTACTACACTTTTAAGCTTTACTTAGAGCCATACGTTTTAATTTTAGGCGGAATCTAGGCTAGCCCCGTTAAAGCTACCATTATTGCAAAGTTTTTATAGTTGGTTGCAGCAATGTCTATATACTCCTCTGAACAGGTTTGGATTCCCATTTGTTTTTTCAAGTACGGTAAATAGAATATCTTAATAAACTGTATTCGGAACACCTTTTTCTCAACACAGAGTGCGATGTGGTTTTCCACATTACAAAAGTACTTGAAAAGTACTTGACAGGTTTAGGGGCACACTGCAAGGTTACCTACCTCACCAACGAAATACTTGTTCTCTTACTCTTAGCTTCAAACTAGTTGATAATGTCACATAAATTTTGAACTTATGAGTCGTTCCGACCTTATCTTTTTATTCATACTACTTAATAACTCATTGTTTACATCATATCATTCATTGTTTCTTCAAAGTAGAAGAGAAAATTGCGCATGTTCACCAGAAATGATCGCGTACTGATTATAGTGAGTATGGAAGTTTAAGTCAATAGAGGTTCTCTCTTAGGATAGATCAGATGGGTTTTTTAAGAGGAAATTGCGCATGTTCACAAGAAATGATCGCGTACTGATTATAGTGAGTATGGAATAATGGTAAGTCAATAGAGGTCCTCTCTTAGGATAGATCAGATGGGTTTTTTAAGAGGAAATTGCGCATGTTCACAAGAAATGATCGCGTACTGATTATAGTGAGTATTGAATAATGTTAAGTCAATAGAGGTTCTCTCTTAGGATAGATCAGATGGGGTTTTTTAAGAGGAAATTGCGCATGTTCACAAGAAATGATCGCGTACTGATTATAGTGAGTATGGAATAAGTTTAAGTCAATAGAGGTTCTCTCTTAGGGTAGATCAGATGGGTTTTTGTTATAGCTCAAATTCTACTCGTCCTTTTATAAACAAGTCACAGATATGCCCGGGGGGCCACTCAAGTATAATGCTGCAGGCATACAGTGTGACCAAGAAAAAGGTGAATTAAGGTTGTTTTTGAGGACAAAATGATGTATCAGGTGACACCTTTTAGGGTATCAAAAACAGCCATTTTAGCTCATTTTCAAGAAATAGGGTACTTTTGCAAACCCTAGTGTTAAAAAGGTAACGGTAAATCCCCGATTTAGGGTGTGAATGGGTGAAAAAGGAAGTTTGGCTTCAGAAACAATCACCCTTTAGGGGTGTTTTGAAAAACTGCGGTCACGCTATGCCTGCAACATTATACTTGAGTGCCCCCCCCCCCTCCCGGGCAGATATGATGCATCCCACCAAGGAAGTCATATAAAGTCAGTCGTTCGTCAAAATAACTTTAGTATGATGTACATATAAAAACGAAACATTGAAATGAATATTCGTAATTAATAATAAATCTCTGATTATTAGTGCGAATTCGTTCCAAATGTACGCCCATTTTATATAGAACAAAAACTTGTTGGGTGTAGATTTATTCCTTTTACATAGCCACCAACTTTGATAAAGAGAAAATGGTTCCTTTTCTTTATGGTGTCTAAATTCCGCTAAATAGGATATCAATTATTTTTGAGAAATGAGACAAAGTCATAAGGTGAATGAAAGCGATACAATACATAAGATAATAAATATAGATCCATATGAGAATAAACCATTTGAAATGCTTGATAAAAATGTTATTTTAAAAAAATTAGCAAAATGTTGCCTATGTATTTATGACTAAAGCATTTTACCAAGAGTCTGAAAATTGCAATTCTGGATTTCTCATCAAACCTGAGTTAATTTCAACATTGCAATGAATAGATGCGCTACAACCACACCGGCTTACCGTTTAAAGTGACAAATGTCTCTGTTAAGGCGGTGTCACACATCACCATATAGACGGAAACAGAAACGCAACATAATTTATTACGTGCAAGCATATTCACGTGCACAATGTATTGCGCGGCGTACCGAGTAAAGAAGTAATAAAATACGGGAGCGTTAACAAGCGTTATCATTTTATCTACAAAAACATTTCTGCTACAAAAATTAGAGAAGCCATATTAATATAGTAAAAACGTTTTTATTAACTTGCAAAAAGAAGTCAAGAACCATGCTTTGAATTGAAGTTTAATCCACTTAAAATGTCATGGTTAAATCCGTCTCCTCATCGGACAACTCATGATCAAAAGTGACAGACGATAGTGTTTGTCAAGTCACATTTCCACGCAGACGGTTTTTGCCACTTCAATTCCAGCCGACAATGCGATATCTGAAATCTATAGAAGTGAGAATACAAAGAACCCGTGTCAGTTCTGTATAAGTGTTTTGATGAGATCTTCGAAAACACTCGAGCGTATTTCTTAGATAAGATCGTATACGAGATGTCTGATATCTTTTGTTCGGAGTAAAATATGAGCTTTTATGAGAATTTGTGTCGTAATTGCGTGCTCTACAGTCTACTGTTGCTTTTGAGAAGCCAATAATGTAATCAGTCGACAGACAAATTAGAAATAGATTCAACATTTCATGAATGGTTTGAAAGAAATAAAAGCATGAAAAAAACAACAACCGTGAAGCCTTTTAAGTTGAAAAAGAAAAAGAAAAAGCAACACAAAGTGCACGTGTACATGCTTGCACATATTAAATACACTTAGCCGGTTCAAGTTTGTCGTATGTAATCTCATTAAAGGACAAAGGATTTAGTTTACATTTAAATCGTAAATGGCAAAAGAAGTATCTTCTTAAAATAAGTTCGTAAGATGAAATAATGGCAAGTAAACATCCACATTTCGCTGCAAAATTGTAACCGATGTTTTCTCTCTGATCTGACTGTCCTAATTCAGGCCCAATTTTTTTCGCTTCGAATTAAAATGTAACTTTGGATATCACCAGTACCTTTTTTACCCCTGATACCTTAAATTTTGAAATTACGATGCCCTTTTCCTAACATTCCAGATGCCTGCTTCGATTTCCTACTCACATAATCTTGACTGACAGTTTTCCGTGTTATTTCAATATTCTTATATTTCAAGGTCATTGGCGCTGGCCAGGAACAGAAGTATCTTAAGTGGACAAATACAGATTTATACGGGATATTGCTTTGAAGAAGGCTTGTCTTGCACTTAGACTTGGCGTTCATTTTCTTAACGACCAAACAATTTGCTCATTGTGGTAATGTCATTCAACGAAATCAAGTACACCTCAAATAAAAATCACTCTAAACTCAAAAGGATGTTAGATCCTCTATGTGTTCTAACATATTATTGTTTTTAAGCTTTTATAATGCACACGTTTTTGTATTTGTGCGAATAATTTTCGATGAACCAGAATACCCGTGCACATTCTGCTAATATACTCGTTAGAGCAATACTATAAAGTGTTAAAAATGAAGCGCCCCCTGTCACCCACGACTTTTGATATGTTTAGCTTATTGAGTTGGTTTTGGGTAGACATTATATACCCTCCAAATGTTTGGCCTAAATATGCCTTTTCCGTTGTGGTCATTTATCATGTTTATTGAATTAATTTCGGAAATCCCGAATTTAATTCCACATGTATTAGTATAGGAAAGCAGGCATGTGTTTTTTTATCCATTTTTCGAAGGCAAAACAATTTTTTTGACAAAATACACTTACAAATGCTTTCACTAGATAGTCACATTCCTTCATTCGACGCTGTTTTTGCTGTAAACCATTTTTATCAAAATCTTATAGTATTGATTTAAATACTATCTTTCCTACTTATTTCTCCAAGTTTTTCTTAGCAATCCTGTATCATAAGGACCTTTGTTGTTTCTTCTTTAAAAACAGATATAGATAGGATATTTCGTTTCCATTTATGGCTTTAACTCGGCTTATCCAAGACACTTCGTTTTCAACACAAAACTCAACATGTGCTTCTATATTATAGAATATTATATCATTATTGCAGCGATTTGAGCCGTGCAATAATTTGTACTATTGCACGGCATGAAACAAACCTGTGTGATATCATGATATAAAACAAATATTGAATGCCTATGAACTCTTTGTTTACATCATGTCATTTCTTGTATCTTCAAAGTAGACATCAAAATTGCGCATGGTCACAGCACATGATCGCGCACTGATTATATTGGGTATGAAATAAGGTTAAGTCAAATTAGATTCTGTCATAGGATAGATCAGATGGGTTTTTGTTATAGCTCAGATTCTACTTGAACTTTATAAACAAGCTGCAGATATGATGTATTCCCTCAGAGAAGCCAGGCGATGTCAGTCACTTGCAAAAACTTTATCACATTGGATATGAAAATGTATTTGAATATATTATTATTGCTATCTGATCTGTAGTTCAAACTTGTACTCAAATATACGCTTTTGTACAGTAAATAGAAACAAAGAAACGCAACAGTGTATTTGTATAGCCGAAGAGGGTGCAATCAATTGCACGTATGCTTGCGCACTGAGTTTGGCAGCTCCAACTGTACATAGCTTATGACTTAATAGAAAATAAAGTGGAATAAATTGACAGCGTTAACAAAATATCTGGGAAAACTGTCCAAAAGAATGAGAAGATCTAAATGAAAACACCTGAAAAAAGGAAATCAACATTACTAAAAACGTTTAAACTTGCCAAATGTATACATAAGTCAAGAACCAGTGATTGAATCGTAAACTGAATCTACTTAAAAAGTCATAGTTAAAGATGTCTGCTCAACGCACTACTCGCGATTATAAGTGACAGACGATAGTGAAAGTTCAGTCACATTTCGATGCAGATGATTTTTGCCATTTCAATTCCAGACGACAATGCGATATCTGAAATCTATAGAAGTGAGAATATAAAGAACCCGTGTCAGTTCTGTATAAGTGTTTTGATGAGATCTTTGTAAGCACTTGAGCGTATTTTCTAGATCAGATCGTATACGACATATGAGATGTCTGATATCTATTGTTCGGAGCAAAATGTGAGTTTTCCAGAAATTCTGCGCCATGATTGCGTGCTCTACAATCTTTTGTTGGTTTTAAAAAGCCAATAATGTAATCAGCCAGCAGAAAAAAATAGAGATAGATCACATGTATCATGAATGGCTTGATTAAAGTAAAAGCATGAAAAAAAAAAACCTCTGAGCCTTAAGTTTGCAAGATAAAAATCATTGCATTCAAACATTGAAATGCGCTGTAAGGACGTTAACCCTCTGATTTCTCAAGAATTGTCATTTCTTTCATTCATTAGCAAAAAACCGATGAAAATCCGACATATCTTTGAAAACCCAAAATCGTAAATTTCTGTCTAGACAAGAAGTACTACAACGCATTGGCCACAATTCATGATCTTAGTATCAAAGAAAAGAAGAGACACTACCCTATATTATACCAAAACAAGCTTAGGCGTGCCCACCCCATCCTTGGGAAGACGTGTTAAAAAAAAAGGCTCAGGAACGTGAGGGTTAAATTTGTTTAGTTAATCATAATATATCGAAAAATTAAGTACTAAAATTATTAAACCCCGACGTGGACAGTTTTACTTTGATAGTGAAAATTAAAAATGAGAGAATATTCAATCTGACTTAAAAATGATCAGGGCTATAGGTTAATTGTGACATATAAGTTGCTAGACGAGAACGCGCTATATTTGCACCTCGCATCAATACTTGAAGGGTGTTACAGCGTTAGATAGTATCATATTCAAATAAGACCTCGGAATCATTTTACTGTGAAGGTGACTTCTAATAGCTATGGGGATTAAACAACTTTAAGGAATAAGTATCCATTGTATCGGGATCTTTTATTTTGTCTGAGCTTATCTACAATCTGATATCTGTTCTAGGTTCTATCGAAAAAAATGTAGCAATGTAGCAAATATAGCAATGGTTTTTTGATGTCATTCTCATATTCATTGTGTTTTCAGTATTGAACCCTTGTCTTCCTATACAGTTTAGAAATATAGAATATAAATAAGTGACAAAGAAATAAGCTACCCTTCCTCCCAAACCACAATTCGATAGCCAAAGAGTAGAATGGGGGGGGGGGGGCTCGATAAAGAGAAGAAGAAAGTTAAAAGTTAATCTAAAAAGCCTGCTGCAAGTAGATCTAACTTTATCAAAAACGGAATTTATCATGAAAAACTAAAACATAATCATGAATGCTTAAAATAAAAGCGGATATGAAACAATTTAATGAAGATACTAATCCACTTTTAACTAAGAGAAAGAGATGTTTAAATGAATATTCAAAGAACATGAACAAATCCTACTTGTATTTAAGCTTACGTAACAAATCTAGGCCAACTGATGGATACCCCTATCATGACAATTAGTCAGTTCAAATGTTCTGTCCGTGCATAACAATGCATTTTGTAATCCGTAGTAAAATATTTTGTTAACCCATTACTTATTCTATTCACTGGAGTCAATAAGTATAGATAATCCCCACTTGAGAAATTGCAACCCTTGACAGTCCTTTTGTGTTTACACGATATAAAGCACAACTAAAAATCTCTAGGCGTTATGCTTTTCGTCGAAGTCGAAGACAATAGCCTATCCTATACTTTGATTGACAGGCCTCTTTTGTGCGGTAAAATTAATTCGATACTTCTATTGTCATATACGATTTAGTTAACAAAATCCTTTGTCCTTTAATGAGATAACGGACAGAACATTTGAACTAGCTAAATGTATCCTCTCATCTTACTGCAACTGCACAATCAAAAGAATGTTTTGATTGCCTAGTTATAAAATTGAGAATATTGATAGCTTTATGTCTACAAATTGATGCTAGCTTCCTTTTATAATTACAGTTCATCAATTTCCTTTCTTCCTTCATTATTGTGAGAACATTTTTCCATTAATGAGTTTTAATAGGATTAATTTCGTCTTAAGGTCGTATCTGCAAGACCTGCCTTTTTTAAAATATAAATTTGGATTCCTCACTTTGGAGATTACATCTCCAGTTTTTGGACACTGGTTCTTGAGATGGTTTTCAGGTGACGGTGACATATGGGTTTGGAGGGATTTCTCTACATTCTAGTGATGAGATGTTAATTTTACATTAGGGTCGCCATTGCAAATAAGACTTTCTTGCACTCACATACCGATTTAACCATTCTAATCTGGGTCGTGGGTTTATCACCGGTGTTCAGTCAATCTCTGCATGTAACAACATGGCCCACTTATATAAGAATGGAAGAAGGTTAGGAATATATTCCGTATTACATGTCTTTCATGTCCTACTTAATCACATGTAACTGTATATATATTTATTGAATCAACATTGTCATCGGAAAGTCAAGTTTTCTCTATCCTCAAGCAAAAAGGACTATGACCTATGGTAACAGAGACGTTTGTCACTTTAAACGGTTATCCAGTGTGGTTGTAGCGCATATATTCATTGAAATGTTGAAATAAACTCAGATCTAATGAAAAATCCAGAATTGCAATTATCAGACTTTTGTTCCATATTTTGGAACCCAAATTTTTAAGCAAAAAACCCCACAGTTTAGTTATGTCTAATCTCTTGATAAAATGCTATATTCATAAACACATAGGCAACATTCAGCTATTTTTAATAACATTTTTATCAAGTCTAAAGTTGAGAGATAGACGAACTGAACATAGATACAAGGGTGTGATTTGTCTGATTGTTATCAATGTTCTAGTGTACGATGCGTATTTCTCCATTCCTTTATATCATTTTTGTCAAGCATAATCAGACAAAAGAAATGGTTTATTCTCATATGAATCTATATTTATGATCTAATGTATTGTATCGGTTTCATTCACCTTATGACTATTTGTCTCATTTCTCAAAAACAATTGACCTCCTGTTCAGCGGAATTTAGCCATCAACTTCGATAAAAAGAAAATGGTTCGATTTCTTAATGGTGTCTATGTAAAAGGAATAAAACTATACCCAACAAATTTTTGTTCCATATTTTGGACAACATTTTGAAATTTTGTTTGTAGGTGATTTACACATCCTATGTTAGAAAATAACAGTCAAGTACCAGATATCGCAAAATTTTTAATCAAAACCTCCTAAAAAGTCAAAAATTTGAATTTTATTTTATTAGTTGATTTTGGGTATGAGGCTAATCTTTAAATGTATTTATTGATGTTATACAATGAGAAAGAGCCAAAGATTTGATTGTAAAACATTCCTTTCACATCACAGATTGCAGAAAAATCAAAAGAAATTTGGAATTTTCATCAAATCTCCTGAATGGGCCAATTCTAGAAATTCAACTATAGAGGGCAGTATTTATCGTTGTCGACAACGATAATTAAAAATAAGAGAATATCTAACTATTTTGATATATAGGGTTTGAATTTGACAATGAAACTTTGCATGCTGTCATTATTACCACTAACACTTCCAATGATGCAAAAATCTCAAAATGTTTGGGGAAAAGTTTGGGGATGATGCTGAACTTGTCCAATGCCCCTTTAAGCAAAAACAAAACAAAAACAGTTTAGTTATGTCTAATCTATGCAAAGGAATGCGACCATGGAATCTCTCATAACAATTCATGTTTTAACATTACTGCAAATAATCACAATAAAAATATTTTGATTACTTGGTTTTAAATTTGAAAATATATTGTTAGCTCAATGCATACAAAAATGTGCCAGTTTCCTTTTACAATCTCAACCCATTGATATATTATTCTTCAATATTTGTTAGTGTAATCATTATCTTAAGATTTCTCTCTATTAACAAGGGATTCTTCCGACAATCTGGGTCGTGGTAATAACACTGGTATTCTGCAAATCTACGAACGCATGTAACAATATGGCCCACTTATATAAGGATGGAAAACAAGGTAAGGAATGCATTCCGTATTATTTCATGCCGTACGTTATGTAACAGTGGATGTATTTATTAAATAAATATTGTCAAGTTTATTGTATCATCAAACGAAAAGGGTTGATTGACATATAAGATATATAAATTAGATGGGACCTTGGTCTTTAAAAATGACGTATCGCATAAATATTGGGGACAGTTCGGTTCTCCGACAGGTTATTGATCAGACAGGTTTTTCTTCCGACAGTTTTTCCCCCGACAGGTTTTTTTTTCGACAATTTTTTTCTCCGACAGGTCATTTGCCCAAAATACATTTGAATTGAAGTTTTTTTATTCTTTAATCCGAGAGGTTTTTGTTCCAAAAAATATTATTCGACAGGCAATTATTCCGAAAGGTGTTTGTTCCGACAGTTTAATATTCCGACAGGTAATTAATCCGACAGTTTTTTGTTTCGACAGGTTTTTTTTCTCCGACAGATCGTTTCTCCGACATTTCGGAGTATCAACCTGTCGGAGAAAAAAACTGTCGGATCAATTGATCCAATACAATTTATTCAGGAATAAAATAGTGACTTGATTATCTTAAATGAAAGTGAGGGTTAATATACTCCGATAGAGTTATGCACACAGAAACGTAATATTTAAGAATTAAATTGGACATACAACTGTATATTGATTCCCAAATTGTTTATTTTGATTTTGTAATGAAAATAAAAAAAACCTTCAATGACAGATGTATTCAAATATAGCAAGCCGTTTATATGTATAATTTGTTGATTGAATTTTCCACAAAAAAGATAGAAAAAGAAAACATAAACAAATAAGTAAAAAGCCTATAAAATAATTCCTTCTGATCTCTGACATACTTTAACTCCGTCAATACAACCTTAAGGGGATCGACACTATATCCTCCTGGCCTAGATTTACATCAGCAATGGGGACTTATAGCAAACATTGTTATTACAATATATTATACGTCATGTGCAGACTCGAGCACCTCTCAGCACAGGAATCCTATTCCGTAAATATTTCCTTTCATTACGATACATAAACAGCTAAAAATCAACGCGACTCCCCGAGGAAACATAGGGTAATCGAATATATTTGGTTGATTGTAGCAACAAGAAACACAGCAAAATGGAAAACTTGTTTTACCTACGCCATTTTCTTTTTGTCAAGCGCCTAAACTGGCAATGACATCAGTACACTTAGTACCAAAGTGTACAATTAAGTATAATGCTGACTTATTGTCACTAAAAACCATAATCTGTAATCTGTAATATTTTCAAAATCAACCTTAAGATCAAGATTTATTAACATCTTTAAGATAAATGTTTCAAAAGAGACACTAAGAATCTAAAGGGATATCTACCAAATATACTTCAGTACCAGTCAGGATAAATATCGCAGACCAGTCATTGTACATTACCGAGTGCTGTTACAAGGTGTCACAACTATATATGTTAGTGTCACACACCGTTAAATGAGGAAACAAAAATTTCGTGATATTGGATATTTACTGGCGACTGTTTAGTGGAGATGGGAACAATTACATAAACTCCAACATAATATCATAGTAAAATGTAGGAAAGATAAATTGGAGGTAAAAATGCCTTTAAATGCATTTCGTGCTGGCGCAAAGTGTTGATGGAAATTTGTTATCTATATCTATGAGATGCCTTTGTTTGCTAAAGCATCAATATGTATTCTTGTACACGAATGTATCACTCTATGGTGTGATTTGAAAACACCGACCTTATGATTTTATCCATGTTAGTGTACATGTATTGGTGATAGTGCATTTGAAAATACAATCTTTGTTAAAAGTATTAAAGCAAAAATCAAGCGTCCAAGAAAATACATTATTATCAATCTATCCAAAAATAGAATAACCCAACACATTCTAGATAAGTAATGAATAATAGGATATAGATTACGTTTTCTTGGTTAATATATTTGTAAGATGGTCGTGTTTTTTACAAACTATTAAAGTGGGAAAAGGTAGCAAATACGCGACCCAGATGCTTAATTGCCAAGTGGGTCTCATAAAATTCATTGATATTAAAGGTACATGGTCCGATTTTTAAAATTTTAGTTTTTACTGTCATATGAAAGATCATCACTTAATATGCTTAAATTTCAAATTTCAGTCAAATAGAAACAACCGTTTTGATTTTGTGAGCAATTTTGTATTTTTCATTTGCCTATACATTACTGTGTAAATAATAGTATGGTTAATTATATTAATAATTTAATAATAATTAATTATAGTATGGTTAATTATATTAATAATTTTAACACATTTTCACTTATATCTCCAAAACGCAACATGTTTCAGCCGTAAAATTTCACATGGGCAATGATAAAAATATGAGGAACATTTTAGTACCAAAATCTCAGAAAGTGTGAAAAAATGCTGACCCAATCGGACAGGACTCCTTTTAGTCGCATTAGAAAAACCCGCTAACTGTAAATGGTAAATATTGTAATTAACGCAGTTAAAGAACAAGTTTTGGAGAAAGATAAATCTATAAATGTCGTGCAAACTAGGTAATGAAAACCGTTTTTAATTATGTCAGTAAACGGAAATGAATAAGATAATAGATATGGAGATGATGTTTAATGAATCTGAGATATTTAAAGTGACGTTTAGGAGTTTAAATTTTCTATACTACTGTTGTTGAAGTATTGATGCGTTGTAGTACCTTTATGCGAATGTAATATTCCTGTTCAAGGCGAGGAGGGAAGTTATCAATGCTTTTATTCCTTATTATATTTTTGAGTCCTTTTTATAACATCGCTGTCCTTGTTGTCTTTGAAAACGAAAATATGTAAACATTTTCATGAAATCTTTTATTTTCCCCAGAATAAGATCTATAAGACATCTTGTTTCTCGCATACGATCAGATCTAGAAAATACGGTCTTGTTTAAAAAGATTTTATCAAAACACTTATGTTGGTCTATCGCGAGTTAGTGTATATAGAGGTTTTATCTATCGCATTGTCGTCTGAAATTTAAGTGGTAAAAGTAGTCTGCATGAACATATAGTAGCAAAAATAAAGCGGTGAACTATTTTCGGTTGCAAGTAGCACACATAACAGCAGACGTTTTAAACCATGACATTTCCCAAGTAGATTGATATGATTATGTCAAATTAAAGTAACGTAAAATAACAAATTAAAATTATCTGACAACTATGCAACGTGTTCCCCTCGATATTGTGATATTTTTATTTTAATCAATGTCACGACAATCTTGAGGGACTCATCATTTAATTCTGACCCAGATTCGAATGAGCAACAGGGATCTATATATATCAGACAGAAAAGATTCTCGGTACTTCAATCACATGTTTCTGGTATTTTCTTTGATTAGCTTGAGTAAACAAGCAATATTAAACAACAAAATGGGTTAAATGTTACACTTTTGTCTCTTTCTAGAGCATGTGGAACGCGCGTTCTTTAATAAGTAAACATACATAAAGGAGCCGAAAATTATTCTAATATTTCCTTTTGTAAGCTTTATGAAAACAGGATGAGAGAACGATATCAGCGCCACTACCCTGCGGAGACATTGAACACTT
>JXSR01S028025.1:31287-53338 GCA_000969725.1 Ophiothrix spiculata | reverse complement strand
TGGAAGCCAGTGTAATTCCTGAATGAGAGGAGAAGTGTGGGTACGTTTGGGCTTCTTGAAAATTAATCTGGCACATTTGTTTTGCAACCGTTGAAGACGGGCAAGATCATTCGTTCTCTATCATTAAATATTGCTATTAAGAAATCCCATTAAAAGTAAATTAAAATTGTTCCGATAATTCTTATGACTTGCATATTTTAGTTATTAACTCTATGTATTGTTAATATCATCATGAGTAATTTGGATGTAATTATGTGTGTGAATAACCGTGTAAATGTCGTCTAATGCAATAACTAACAGTCAGTTGCTTTTGACTCCACATCAAAGTAATGAACTAACTATTTTATATATCTTTTTTTTTTTGCTAGTCCGTGTTATGTTTCTGTTTTTGTATTTCAATATATTTTTAAACAAATATCTACTAAAACTGCTATCAAAGTCAGTTTCCTGAGGTTTAATACGAGGTTGATTTATCTTTTTTGAAAGCTTGTAAAAATGAAAACGAGGAGATTTCTGATAAACTGTTACTTTGCATTTACTATGCTATGAAAGACTGTAAAGTACACCGAAAAACCGATACTTGTAAAGTTACGCTGAAACACCTGTTAAGATTGATACATTTAATATAATATCCACTGAATAATAATGTTGAATACAGATCATAGCATGATTAAGATCCAACACAGAAGGAGAAACTCAAATGTCAAACAGTTTTGCATCATTTAACATTTACTTGCACATTTAGTGGCTAGTCTATCTCTTCAATCTAACACATTTGAAACATAGAATCTATGTTTGAAATATGACAGTTTAAGAATTCAGATATTCACATTAGTGTTAAGTGCATTATTCAAGTACGTTGGGGTAATCCCCAGGCGCGCATTAACCCATTTAAAGACCTTAATTGCATCATACTCACATTATAAGGGGCTTACAATAAGTTATATTTATGAAAAACAATTACTTGCTCATACGTTCTCTATCATTAAATCTTGCTATTAAGAATTCGCATTAAAAGTAAATTAAATTGTTCCGATCATTCTTATTACTTGCATAGTTTAGTTATTTACTCTTATTGTTGATGCCATCATGAGTAATTTGGATGTAATTATGTGTGTAAATAACCGTGTAAATGTCGGCTAATGCAATAACTAATAGTCAGTTGCTTTTGACTCCATAGTCAAAGTAATGAACTAACTATTCTATATTTTATTATCTTATTTTGCTAGTTCGGTTTATGATTCTCTTTTTTTATTCTAATATAATGTTTTTTAAACAAATATCTATCGAAAACTGCTATCAAAGTCAGTTTCCTGAGGTTTAATACGGGGTTAATGTAAAAAAAAATGAAAACGAAGAGATGCTTATAATTGTTACTTTGCAATTACTATGCTATGAAAGACTGTCTAAATACACTGATACTTGTAAAGTAACGATGAAACACCTGTTAAGATATAATACATTTTAATATAATATCCACTGAATAATAATGTTGAATACAGATGATAGCATGATTAAGATCTAACACAGAAGGAGAAACTCAAATGTCAAGCAGTTTTGCATTATTTAACATTTACTTGCACATTAAGTGACTAGTCTATCTCTTCAATCTGACACATTTGAAATATGACAGTTTAAGAATTCAGATATTCACATTAGTGTTAACAGTGCATTATTCAAGTACAGAGTGGAAATACCTAGGATCTCATTAACCCACTTAAAGAACTTAATTGCATCATACTCACATTATAAGGGGTTTATAATAAGTTATAAAAACAATTATTTACTTATTCGTTCTCTATCATTAAATCTTGCTATTAAGAAATCTCATTAAAGTGAAATTAAATTCACTGTCTTAATCATTCTCATGACTTGTGTATTTTAATAATAAAAATCATTTATTGTTGATATCAATATGAGTAACTGTGATCATGGTGTTATATTATTCGTGTGAATGACCGTGTAAATGGCGGCTAATGTAATACCTTACAGCCTTGTAACTGGGACTCTATGTTGCTCCTGACTCCATATACTCTCTAAATGTAAAAAGAGTGAAAACACGAGCGAATGCCAATTCACTCCAAAAAGAGTGAAAAAAGAATGAGAGTGAACACCACTCGAAAATGTATAGTCCTCCATTTAACTCTTTAAAGAGTGGACATTCACTCGCTGAGAGTGAACGGCACTCCTTTTCGAGTGTATATTCCACAATTTTACTCGTTCTACTAAATATTCACTCGAAAAGGAGTGACGTTACCTCTCAGCGAGTGAATGTTCACTCTTTAAAGAGTTTAACGGAGGACAATACATTTTCGAGTGGTGTTCACTCTCACTCTATTTTCACTCCTTTTGGAGTGAAAGCTCATTAATTTCTCTCTTTTTCGAGTGGATTGACTAGTGCATACAGCTGTTTTTGAGTGGTTTTCACTCATTTTCGAGTGAATTGACATTCACTCGTTTTTTCACTCTTGTTACATTTAGCGAGTACGCTCGTATAGTATGATTAAATAATGATGGTATTTAATGATGTTTCAAAATTTCAGAATAAATGGTGCTTGTTTTTCTAGACCAAAATATGTATGTTTATCATGTATCTAATCATTATTCACTGTTTGATTATCAATGTCAAATGAAAACAAATGATAGATACATATATTGTTAAACACATTAGATAAAACAAGACTGTGAGAGCATCATGGCTTTTCTCTTGTCTATAAAGTAAGTATTCAATAGTCATTTAGGTCTGTATGTTCAAAAGAGGTTTAAAGTTAGACCAATGTCATATTTCATAAAAGTTAAAATCAACCCAAGTCTTAATTGTAGGATTTGTCCTATCTTTTGTTAGATGAACAATGTCAGAAAAATTCTTTATCTTAAATTCCTTTATACGGTAGAAGATAATAGTAATAATATAGCATTGATATAAACTAAAAAATTTAATTTCTAATCAGAGTTCAGTTGAATCAGTCAACCAGCGGGTCATTGAAAAGTACGTTATTTTCTTTTCTAGGCAAACCAAAGTGATATTACACTCTGTCTGATTTTTACCGGTGATGAAAATTAAAAATGTTTTAAAATTTACAATTAATGCCACAATTTGATAATTAGGCTTCCAAATTCATCATATATGACCAGATAGTACCTCAATTTTCCTTAAACATAGATATTTTCATCGTTCAAATCCAGAATGATGATAAAAATGTTGAATTTTAAACTACAATTTTATAGAAAATTATTTCTCAAAATTATCTTTGAAAAATTGCGTATTCTCACTTCAAATAACCAGGACACTCGTCATAATTTAGTAACACACAAAATAAAGGCTCGTTTTTCATGTCATTTGATTATTTTCTGAGAAAATTACTTGAAACGGTCAAATCCACGAAAATAAGGTGGTTTTGTCAATTTGTTAGAGGCAAAATGTCGAAGTTTAAAATCTTCTGTGGAGAAGGCTTCGTTAGCGATCAATAACTCTTTTGTCTACCCAATGTGATTAGCCAGTCAAGTGTCCAGCAAATTGCGCGGTGATAAACGTGGTTCAATTGAATATTCCTGGCACATGGTCTGTATACATAAATATGCACGTGGTTGCATCTTGCCCTGTTTGAATTTCCGAACTTGCAACAGAAAACCCTACATTTCAGGTATAAATTTGACGGTGTTAAACAAGCAGGATACTTCTCATTTTCAGTGAAATGAATAATAAATATCTTGTTTGCACATTTATGTTAGTTAGAAATGGTAACATTACCGGAAACGGTCAAGTCCACGATTTTTGTTTTTTACCCCAAGAAAAAGGAAAATTCACATACAATGTTCAAATACTAATTTCAACCATTTTAATAAAATGCTATAATAATTATTTATTACAATGATTTTAAGAAAAGACAAAATCAACATATTCCGCTTACAGCAATAAAATCAAGCGTATAGATTTCCAGAAAAAGCTATCCAAATTGCGCACTATCATTCGGAAAAAATCGGAAATCTTCGGAACATGTTAGCAAAAGTTCCATTTCACAGAAAGAAATTGTGACCTTGCTTTTGTGCACAGACTGACCTGCTGGTTGACTGGAATAATTCATACTAAGTTCCATGACTTGGGTTGATTTTAACTTCTATGAAATACGGCCCTGCTAAGTCAAAATTGCAACTGCCATTAAAGAATCTTTTGCAGATTTTTTTTAATTGCAACAGCTTTTTAAACCTGTGCATACGGACCTTACTCTCTTGTACCCAGTCGACTTTTTCAGTAACATTAAGGCCCGGTGCAGACTCCCCTATCGTATAGAATATTCTATAGCAAAATATTCTATACGATAGAGGAGTCTGCTCCGGGCCTAAGACTATCATATTTACTGTGCTTTTCAGATGCTTAATTAGTAATTCCTGTTACGTAATTTTCGATTTAGTTCATGTTACAAAATGACATATATCTGTTTGAATGTACACTCTTATAAAGAAAGTATCAAATATGAGACAAAAAGGATCAATTTTGATCCTTTTTAGGTATCAAATATGAGCTTATCCTTTAAGGATCAAAATGATCCCATAAAAAGGATCAAATATTTCTTATAAAAAGATCTGCATAAAAACATCACACTGAAGTGACCCTAGCAGGGTTTGAACCCACGCCACTTATACCTGCTGGTAATTACGAGACCAATGATCTAACCACTCGACCACGGCACTGTCTGATGAAATCAATGTATTTATTCATGTTACACCACACATTCCCCGCTATGTAGCGGTTATGGGGTCACGGTACTTAAATATGAAACAAAACATGATTTTGCATCCAAACGCGGTATCAAAATGTGAGCTCATCCTCTCCGTATCAAAGTAATCCAGAAATACGGATCAAAACTTTGATATTGTAATCAAAAAGGATCAAAATAAAATGATCCTAAAAAAGGATCAAAAATGATCCTGGTGAATTTGATCCTTTTGTATATATTGATCCGTAAAAGGATCAAAAGTGATCCTTAAAGGATCAAAAGTGATCCTTAAAGGATCAAAATAAAATGATCCCAAAAAAGGATCAAAAATTTGATCCCGGCCTTCTAAGAGTGTAATCTATCGTACTAACAACACAGGTTCCGTTTGCAAATAGGTCAATAAAGCAATCTGATCATCTGTCAATCATTTTTTTTTGAGTCTGGAAGAAAAAGATGTTAATTAATTCAAATAGAAGATAACAATTCATTTCAATAATATATCGTTTGAACGGATAAAGCTGTCGCCTCTTACTACTTTGTAGGTACTATTAATTAATTTAGCATTGTGCCTTAGACAGAACAACATAATGAGATTGAATTTTATATTATCTCAAAACAATAATATTGGCACAAATCACACGGGTTTTCTTATTTATTTGTCGAAAGAGGATACGGATGATTTTGCATCAACAAGTCTGATAATATTTTTGCCTTGTCGCCTAATTTCCAGTAATTCAGCAACATGTATAAAGTACGGACACAAGATTATTTTTGATTTGCAACTTGCTAGAATATGAATTTTTGAAATCTTGTCAATCATTAAGAGTAGAGAAGCCTTCTGGCAGCATTTCAAGATTAAAGCAATATTTACCTCTTTATGTACATATTTCTTATATACGTTGCTTTTATCTAAAAGAATATCATGTTGCATCCTGATTTTCATTATCATTCAGAAGGTATTTTATTTCATACCTTTCTAGGCTAATAATACGCTTTTACGTTGAAAGCAAAATCAAGATTATACTAAGTATATAACTGCGAGTTACAATACTTTAAAAATGCCTTTATGATTACTTCTGTTCTTAAAAATCAAAATGAAGAATTATCAATTACCATTATGACATATTTTTGGCGAAATCTCAAAAATTAAGATTAAATATCAAATATTTTAGAAAACCAACCTTGGACATTTGCTTCAAAACTTTGAAAATAAAATGAATTTTCATAATGCTTTCCAAAACACTTTTGCTCAAACCATTGCATAACATCGAAATTTTGCATGTAAGCCTGATTCAAGAAATGTACAAGTATTTTCTCATACATATTTAATTTTCATAGCTGAGTTACAGACCAAAAACGTGTCCAAAAATAATGTGTTGACACCAACCTCGATCCAGTAGTATTAATACGTAATTTTAGTCAAACAATGGAGCTCATCGTAACTAACTTCACATATGTGGATCGTCATATAGAAAGGTACCTTAATACCGGCATAGTACATTACGAGATACGGGCCATTGAAGCTAAGCATAGTTAAAAATTACGTCCAAGGTCGGATTTCTATTTTCATCAGAAACGTTACCTTTGAAGTGCATTCTATCATATTAATCAGGTTCCAACATCCAAAACATAAGAAAAATATATTAAAAACCAAGCTAAAAATCCTCTCTCCATTCAAGGTTTACAAAGTACAAAAACTTTAAACTCGATTTTCTCAGAACTATAGTTTTCCGAATCAGCCCGATGCCTTTTACCAATTTGGTCGTAACTTCGCAACCGAACATCCAATAACCAAAATCAAGGTGTCATTTTCAAGCTTAAAATCTCAGCTTTCAGATGAGACCAAAAAATCAATTTTGATTTTGCCGACCTTAAGGTTCCTTTTGATATGACGGGTCACATATCAGATGTCTGTTGAGGACTAGTAAAATATCGAAAATATAAGTTCAAGTAATTTATTAATAGGTAAAATTCATTATGCAAATCATATAAGAAATGATAACTTCAGGTATTTTAGTATGTATTTAAAATATACATATTAACTTATGGGATTCATAAAGATTCTTATTTAAAGATTTAGACCAAAATGTCCAATGTTATCTTGACATCTATCGTTACGTACCTGTGTTACCCTTCAAGTGCCTTATTCGTCAAACATCTTTATTACAATTGTAACACTAATCTCCAAACCTTTTGGCTCAATTCAGATCACGAAGACTAAGAGTATCCGTTGATGAAACATGATCATCTATATAGTCACTTAAGTTACTTCTAAACAGGTCAAGATTTCATTTTCCCAGTTTGTTTGAAGTGGTTGTAAGTGAAAAAGCTTTCTTTCCAAAATTGATATGATAAACTACAAGTGAAAGTTCGCATTTATGATTTTTGTGCATTTGTTACTTAATCAACATTGTGGTTTACAAAGGACTAAATGTTAACCATTCTTTGCCTGTGGTGGAAAGAGTCTTGTAAACCTTACTGCATTTATTACTAAATTGGCTTTGAGGTAAACTATGCGATGAAATTTTACCCTAGCAAGTACTATCGTTTATATCAAAGCAAATGCAAAAAATATGTGAAAACAGTTACTAATTCCACCGTGACGTTGAAAAGAGCAATGGTTTTATTTTCTAATAAACTTAGTTAATACAGAATTTTATAATTAGTTGTATTATATTGGCCCTTTAATTACAATAAAAAGATACAAGTGTCTTCATATTAGAATAAATACTTCAATAACTCTCTTTCCTCTTTCTCCTTCCTGAAATATCTACTTATTTCAAGGAACGAATAGAGCAGTTAAATCGTTAAAAATACGAATTTCTCTAATTACACGCCACGATTTTCTTGGTTTGAAAGCTAACATAACACGATGCTGGTCATTGACTTTTGAAATCCATCGGTATGATTCAAAGCTAAAAAGCAGTCCTTAACCCCAAATCTCGCGAGAATTACGGATAGATTACTCGAAAACCGACTTCATCATGAAGTGTACTATTAACTGACCGTATTCAAAATTAAATTAAGAAAACTAATGCATTACAACATTTCGCAAGGATGTGATGACGGAATTTTTTAATGTTTAGAATGACGAAGGTAAGAATCAGCAATTGTCAAGGGTATCTAGGACCACTATGGAATTCAATTCCTCAAATTCAATAAAGACATGAAAAGAATAATTCTTGATAAAATTAGTGAAAGTCACATTTATGTTCCGCTTTTATTCATCCATCTTATTTAGAAAAATAATCATCTCAGGCCAATGACGTTGCTGTGAAAGTGCAGAACAGTGATCGAACCTTTTTGAAAACGTAGTTTTGAAAGGGAGATATTTTCAAATTACAAATCAATTCGCAAAAACTTACGCCACAGTGGAGATCAGGTCGTTTTATCTGATTGCCTTTCCATAATTTAAACCTATTTTGCACTCTGTTGGTAAGAGGTTGAAATTAACTATGCTGTTTTAACCTTTCATGTTGTTTTACCTCCCGCTGCATTTGAACTAGTTTAGAATACTAGATTCTATTGCTTCTGTATGATTAAGGTAGAAATTTAAAGCCGAATAAAACTCCACTTTAATTAAATGCATATTAAAATTTCATTTTACATTACATTACATTTTTGTTGCATGAAGTATTCTCACAACCTTTAAAGCGACATTTAAGAGGAGCATGATCCGATTTTTCAATATTTAGTTTTCAGTTTCATATGAAAGATGACCACTAAGAGTTTGGTTTTAAATTTCAGCTGAATTGGTCAAACCGTTTTTATTTAATGGGCATTTTTGTACTTTTGAGCTGTTACTTTGCATAATTAGACACATTTTGATATATAATTTCGAAACGGAAAATACTCAGTTGTGAAATGTCGCATGGATTATGAAAAATATGAGAAGTATTTTAGTACCAAAATCTCCACCCAATATGAAAAAAGTTAAAGTAATCGGACCATGCTCCTTTTAGGCTTTTTACAGTACATGAAAATCCATCCATTGTAATGTACACGTGTTGTCTTAACATTTATTGGTACTATTTCCGGTGCCTGCAAGCAATGTCTTCAGTCTCAGACACCAGACAATTATGCTGAAAAGGGGATATTTTGCAACATTATCCGAAACCTAGAAAGCATGAAAGTTGGCACAAAATTGCTGACTCAATGGGTGTATAAGTAAAGTCCAAACGAAGAGTAATACAAACTCAGCGGAAGTCACGAAATCTAGTGACAAATTTTCAATTCCATTATCAAAATAATGTCGGCTAAGTAGAACAACATAAAAGATTCTAATTATCGTCTAGACTATATTCAGTTGGACATGAATTTAAAATTAGCAACCACACAACACAAATGACAGTAAGTGAAAAAATTACTGACCATCCAGGATTCGAACCTGGGACCTTGGCATTAATAGCGTCACGCTCTACCAACTGAACTAATGAGTCAGATGGGGAAGAGCGGTGGATTTTATATCTATAGGTCGTCAGTTCTGACCCCGTTCTATAACTATTTTCAGTTGCATGTTGAATTTCTTTTATTATTTCCTTTGGTCATTTTCACTTATTTACATATCTGTAAAACCATGTTACAGGGGAAAAAAGCACCAACCATTGGCAACCAACATCATTCAACATCCACATATTGCTCTCTAAGATGGTCATGAAGCAGAACCAAATCACCAAATTTCTCCTAGATATGTCTTACTTTATCAGATTTGAATTGCCATGACAACGATATGCAGCAAAACATTCAATATGTTTTGAATTAAGACTCACTTTACTACTCGTTAGTGGTGTAAAATAACATAAATTATACTTATTTTTATTCTGAACTCTTGCCCATTGATTCTATCTTTTAAAATGTTGTACAAAGTGTTTTATTTTTAGTTTTCGCTGAGATATTTCTTTGAGATATTATTGAATATATCATTCCATTACTTTTGACCTTTCTTTTGTTTTAATAACACTAAGCCATCTCCATCTACATATACATAAGCTATTTTGATTTCAACATCCTGAAGCTCTTATTCATTTATATACTTGTAAATGTCAAATTTAATGTTGCCCGACAATTACTTCGTTTAAATTGATCGCGTCAATTTCTATGTTTCAACTTTAAGATGCTAATGCCTATAATGGCATATTGATTTAGATAATCTCTTTCTTGACGGATGTCTTCAGTTGACCTTTCATTTTCTACACTTGGGGATTAGTCTGGGACGTGAAGTACTCATGTGTCTAGAATTCTAGCCGAATTACCGACTTTGACATTTCTAAAAAGAAATTAAATTATTGATATCAAAGGGAAATACACTTAAATGATAAACTAATCGGGGTATAATATGCTCTGACATTTAACGGTCATTTCGTATTATCTGCAAGACATTCAGATAAATGGGTTATTAGTATGCTATGATACACGATAAAATCTAATGATCTATTTTCATGTGATTGAAAAGGGCACGGACTTAATGAGCAGTTACTAACTTTGACCATTTCGTTTGCTGATGGTGTTATTTTATCAATATGACAGAAAATCACAAACTCCGAAGGGGGGGGGGGGCAAACCCCTAATATTTTGGAACGGAACCCCCTATGAACTTGGTTTTGCTAGACAGGTATGATCCTTCCTATCCAACGATACCAAGATCATTAACAGCAGCCAAGGCGTTACGTAATTATGACATCATAAAGTACTTTCGGATCGGAAAATCAGGCAAAATGGCATAGTGGCAAAAATGGCCACCAAAATCAAAATTTTACTATACAAGTTCTAAATATCAGTTTTCATCGTGATTTTGCTAATAAAATAGGGAAATGACGATTCTAAAATGCTTGTAAATTTGAGTTTTTTAGCATGCATAGATTTTTCAAAATGGCGACTTAAAAATTTCCGGTATTTAACCAACCCCCTACAGGCTACAACTTTAATGGCCTACCCTAAATGGCCTAGCCCCCTACATATTTTTATCAAAATGACCGAAAAGGATGCAAAAGAGATTAATCAAATGGCTGGGGTCGGTTGCTTTTGCGTTTGTATGTAGCGGTAAAAAAATCTTCGGAGGACGAGGGTTAATACAAATGGAGTATTGTACATATTTCCACAGGTTATGGTTTATTTTTATACACTGAAATAAAAGGGGACTTAACAACAGTTGCCAATGTTGAACATTTTGTTTATTAATAATATTACTTTGTAAGTCAATATAAAAGTTACAAAAAGGGAGTAATGTATAATACTTTCACGGATTATTCATTTATATAATACCAACATTTAAAAAAATCTACTATAACAATTTAAAATATCAGTTCGACGGAACTCACAATTCGGACACGTATCTAAATTTGGATTTAAAAAAACAGCTGATATGGGTCGAAATACGTACAAGTACACAGTTCGCGATGGGAAATTCCCTATTCACCACCCGTAAAGACTTCTAGATAATTCATCGTCCCATGTGCACGGCAATCATGACAATGAACAGGGCAATAAATATACTCAGACATTATCATACGTTTTTAACTAACAAAGTATTCGCCACATTATTTTGCTTTCTGTGGTCTGGACATATTTTGAAGCTGTTCAATGGAATCTGCACAGATGGAAATGACATTTTCACAGGTAAATTTATCGTAGATGCAAGAAATATTTTTTACAAGTACTTCCCCAAGGCGGCGAAAAAAAATTTTACCCCAAAAATGGAGGGGAAAAATTACTCATACTTCATGTTAAACAAAAACATAACAAGGGAAATAAAAAATCTTGCCGCCGAATGCGGCGAAAAAAAATCTCGCCGCCGCAACAACAACAACAACAACAACAACAAATTGACTGGAACCCAACTTCCATGCCCCTCCCCCGGAAAATCAAATGGTGCACCCATAAAGATTGCCTGATTGATAAGAACAAATTTAGTAGTTTCGTTCCTCTCAATAACATCCTATTTCCAAGACATATCATTAATACGGTCATGATGTTGTTTCATTTCACGCTGACCTAGCTGTAATTGGATAAAGCTTATTCACGGTTCTCTGATTTTAATTAGCTAAGAAAGTCTTTAGCGTAAATGTCAAGCGTATGTGCTCCTAGAACCTCACGGAATGTTTAATCTTTAAGTAATCCTTAGTAATGAATAACTAAGCAATTTCCTACACACTGCACTTTCCGTATATACGATACAACTTTAACATGTTTAAGGGTTCTAGTTAAAGTTTGTATTAAATAACAGGTTGGTGATATTAAAAAAATGGGAAAACCAAATAGTTTTCCAATTTTAACTTCCTAAAGGTGTTAAAATAGGAAATATTCAAAGCTAGATAAAACAAAAACCCACCATCAAATAGCTCAGTTGCATATACGATTACAAAATACAAAATCACACCAACATTTGTTTAATGGAGAGGCAGGCTATTTTTTCCCTGAATATGGCCATTGCTTTAACTTGTTGTTGTGAAGGCTGGGAAAAAGGGGCGGAATATATGACTGAGTTGTATATAGCCTACACGCCCCCTTTACGGGCCACCACTGTAACATTTTACATTTGTCCAAATAATGTCAAACTTTGTATCTATTACCCAACATATATTGGTTAGTTTACTTTTTCAGAGATTACAGAGATTAATAATACATTTACGGACACACTACTTTAAATTACTTTTCAGTAGACTTGGCAGACAGTAAAACAATTTTGCTTTTTACATCACTGTGTTGAATTCCATGGAATCATAAATGGGCGAACGAGAACTATCTCAAAAAACAATAAATAGTATCGTTCCCCTGATCTTCCCTCCCTTGGGCCAAGCAATGAGGCGAAATCACACTATTGATTGGTTATGTTATAGAAGATTGTGGATAGCTCTGAGAAAGAGCTAAAGCAATTAAACATCAATGCTTTTAGATTTTTAGAATCTGGTAACCTGCAAGACCCAGGTTTCCAAAGTCGTAAAATTGTTGAAATATAATTAAAAAACATTAAATTAGACTATTTTGACTTAATTTTTCTTGCAATCAACCCAGTTTCTATTAAAGTATGTTTTATGAATTATGTTATTTATACGTGTTTTGAAACTCGATTTAGCTATTTTTTTTCCAAAATGTCACCTACGACTTTATTACATGACGAAGTCCCCGAGTATTTGGTAAGGCATCTAGTGGCACTTTGAATTTTAATGTTGTTGTCGAAATCTGAGCCCATCAACACATAAAAGAGTTATGTCTAAGCGACAGGATTCCATTCCTACAAGAAGAGATATGAAGCACAAACACCAGAGACCAAACAGCAAAAGGTCGAAGCACACAGTCATAGAGAAAACACCATTTCATTCTAATGTAGTGATACAACCAATACATAGATTCTTAGTCTGGACACCCATACTTAAATTGAAAGATATATTTAAGTACAAATGCATCGACATTTGTTCGGCAATATAACATATTTAAGTATGCCTCTACAATTTAACATCCAACAACTCATTTAAAAATGCTGAAATAAGTTTTATATGTAATTTATCAGTTTCGATACGTTGTCAACTAGGCACAATTTGTTTAATTGAATTGTATTTGTGTTTGTTTTGTTTTGTTTTAATTCTTTTCTCTTTTTTAGATTTAACAAAACAGTTAAAAGCCAGTGTTTAACTAAACTACGATTTTAATTTCTAGTCAACAGCACGGCTTATTGTTCCACTTGAAAGCTGCAACGGTGCGTATTATTCTGTTAAACAATTAAACTGTTTTTGATTAAATGTTTCTTTCATATCTAGTGTTGATATACCTGTTAAAGCCAGTTTTAAGGAGGTAAAGACACACCAAGCAACCACTACAGCGCAAAGTACAACTTCTCGACAAATATAAATCTGTAAATGTGTCTCTGTCTTATGTCTTAGGTAAGAAAACGTGTAATATTCTAATGGTAATACTACAGATTATTAAATCCTTAACAATCGCTTATTATATTTCAAAAGTGGAATTGAAACCATACGCACAAAAATCAACAAAAAAGTAGTAAAAAGTGCGACACATTTATAGACGGTAGAAAGGAGAGTGGTCATTTTAGTCTGTCATGTGGACACCAAATTATTCAGTCGGCACTATATCTGGATATTACCTGCCTCTATATCCCTTGGAACGATATGCTTAATGTTAACAAGAAGATATATATTTTGAAGTCTCAAACAAACCAAGTCAAATTTTTTTCATAAAAACAAATGATTTATACGAATTACTTTTATCTTGGGAAGAATAACAGATTTAATACATAATTACAAGTACAGTAGATTAAAGTGTATTATTTCTGTTGAAAGACAGACCAGATAAAGGGAAACGCTGTACATGTATGTATGCAGTAAGTAGGTAAAAACAAAAAGTGCACTTCACTTATTTGACATTTAAAATGGTTAACGTTGGCTCTATCTTTACAAACATTCTACACACAGAATACACGAAATGCTGATATAACAAACTAAATCAAACTATAAACCTCTATTTGGGTTTCTTTATATATTTTTCCTGACATTCAATCCGGGTTCCAATACAATAAATGATCAGATGAAGTTTTGAATTTATTAATCTTTGACAAAAATCATAAATATCTGATTCGTTATAGTGCTAAATGATTGTCCTTTGTGAAATTACAATTGTAGCAAAAACTACAGATCAGTCATTATAGACATCTTTGAAGCAAGAATATTACGCCAATTTATGATCATACCAATAGAATTCCAGGTGCATTGACCGCACGTGATTGTAATAAACACAAGACCTAAAGGGTTGATTTTTATAGGTGATTTGAAGCGATCACCTTAATCTATAATTGTATAAAATGGATGATTTCTTCACTTTAGAAAGTCTTGCTCGTTAAAAGTTCTCTTTATCTCTTTTGGTTAATAGCTTCATGGGAATAGCTGTACAGGGCAAAGACCTCATTTATTTGGTCTTTTTGAATATGTAAAATGACCTCAATCACTTTATATTTTCCTTTTTGACTGACAACTGTTGGTAATATTAATCCACTAAATATAGTTTATCTCTTGTTATAGTTTCAGTACATCTGGCAACAATGTCTTTGCTTGAGAATTTTGTAAATTGAAACGAAAAAATACCTGGAAGCTCTTTTTGAGATATTTAAAGGATAATACACAATTGATACGACTGGAAATATACAGAATATTTAAGTTGTGATAGAATATGTGTTGATTTAAACTGCGTCGACCTCGCACTTCAAGTCTTTCAATTGTTCACAGTGAATAGGATCCGACCTAGATCTCTATCAGATAGACTGTGTTAATGCCTGGTGTTTAAGTGCGAAAGGTGGTAAATATTTGAATAGATAAATACAAATAATTCATTATGATTCATTGAAAAAATATAAAGAATTTGTTATAGGGATCTTTTAATTATGGTCCTTCTACATTTGCCCCAGTTTACCCCAAGTCCCCGTCAATGTCCCGTGCATTTTTTTTGCTGAGAAAGTTGCCCTCGGTTCTCGAATCCTTAAAAAAGCTTGCCCCATGGATGTAATTCTTCCCAAATCACTAGATACGGCTCATCAGCCTTTACAAAAGTTGTTTGTGATATGAATAGTTTCATTTGAACTCATCAACCTTGAGGCAACCAAAACTAATAAAATGTGACCGTCCAGCCCAAACCAGCAGTAAATGCAAGCTCTTGTCATTTTCACCTTTTTAATTATTTGCAAAGACCATGCTTTAAGGATTAAAATGACACCTTAATTAACTTCACACGATTTCCAGAAGTCAAGTTATGGTCCATCAAAGTTTGTCAGGGAGTAAAATGTATAACTGAGATTAACGCGTTCAAAGATTAGTAAGCCCTATATTTTCTGTTGATTGTATTAAGAATATGCCAATTTATTTCACATTTCCTATCATTTTATTGAAATGAAACTTTGCTGGTGTTTTGTAGTAAGTATTAAGATTGTGAATCTGTCAAAAAATCAATTTCGGAAAATTATGACCTTGACATGTATTTTCATGTCTAGCGCAAAATGAAGTTTCTGGCATTTACTGCTCATACGGGCTGGAAGGTCACAAATTTCATCAAAATACACTTCACCGCATAAATGGAAATAGAAATGACGCATGCACTTATACATGTTATATGACACAGACGATCTCCTGTTTCTAGTAAAGTTTACTATCAAGACAAATCTGATGCATCAAAAATCATGAGACATACTTAGCTGTACAAAAAGGAGTTTCAAAAATGGCTTATAAAATTTTAAAAATGTTATTATGGAGGTAGTGACAAGGTTTGAACAAAATGACAAAGTATGAAAGAACCTTTTCCTGACATAAAATTTAACCAACTTTCTTACGATAAGTAAAGTTAAATTAAGCGAGTATAAATAATAAACAAATTCATTAAATCTATTAGTTATCATTTATCAAAACTCAGTAGAGTTAGGTAATAACTACCACCTTGAACGATGTTGTCTGTGTATAAATAAGATTAACATAAAGGTTTCAATACGTTTTCATGAAACAATCCATTCAGAAGCTGTCAAAGTGTAAATCTTTACGATATTGTATTTAGAAGTAAGCATTGCTATTGTCTGTGTTTTGCAGCAGCAAAATCAAATTTAATATCGCATATGTAATAAAAGCATTTAATAAAATTCTAAAGATTCCCGTCTTTCATTATCTTATCGAATCGGTCATGATCAAATTGCATTGCTTAATTCTACAACTTATGCAATTCTTAAAGCTATGATTATTTTATTGACAATGTGTCTCTAAGATATTGTTAAATATGTAACAGTTTATAAATGACATAAAATAACTTCTATAGGTATTTATACAATGTACTGTTGAGTTAACAGGTTCTTACTACTTTTAGAGCCTAATCAATTTGACGTCCTTCTGATCCATCTATTTGTCAAATCTATTTATATATGAATTCGCACCCGATCATTGTCTGCTTATGCTACACAGAAAATAATAAGTGAGTCGAACTTGTTAAAGTTGGTCACTACAGGGGATAAATTGACTCATTTTAACAAGTTTGACTCACTTATTATTTTCTGTGTAGTTTTTCGTCCATATGTCTGATGTACCTTTCCCTGAATTGTTAGTAACTTCGTTTAGACATTGAATGTCCTAATACGCTGTATGTTTCTTTTTAGTTTAATTTGATTGATGTTTAAGAAATCAATGTCATTTCAAACGCCTCTATGATTCTAATATAAAGAACTTCATTTATATAATAGTTGTTTTTTGTATGTTTGTAAGTTTATTTACATTTTTAATATTTAAGTTCACAAAGATTGATACCTTCTCAAAATCTACATACCTTATTGAGGATATCACTTTATACTAAAGCTATGATTCATCGCGGAATATTGACGTATATAAAGTGAATAGCAATAGGAAACTATAAAGTAACACTACCAAGTGATTATTAAAGGACAATGACGAACTCTGTGACGAGAAAGCTGTCATCTCTAGATTGCGTAGAGACTTTTGGTGATATGCAAGCCTTCTCGACGTGCACCTGTCTCTGCTTGAGTTATCTGTTCATTGTGTTCTTTGTAAATATATGGTAGGTTATTATGATAACAGTTATTGCTACCCATGAATTTGAAGGATTCACTTAGCCTGTTCACATGGAATGATAGTCAGTCAAATATACGTTATTACCATATGCAATTTACATATATCTTTGACAAAAAAAATGCGAAATGGTGCAGTGTATTTCAGACCAAAGGTGCACCCTTAATCACTTGATTTAAATATCTCCAGCATAGATGGTTATTTGTTGGGCTGGTGATAAAAAATATTTAGCTATAAATTCACTTGTTGTATGCGGAAAATCACGCAATACCAATCAGTTCTTTAGAGAGTCAAGCAAAATTCATATACTATAATTTGTACTTATTCATGTGTAACGATTTAAATCAGCCATAGTTGTCAGCTGTTGCAACTACTGCTTCCGGTTTCCTAGGTTGTACATGTACGAGTATATATTTTTGCTTGTGTTAGTTATTTCTCATGCATTTTGTTCGTTTTCCTTGCCTGTCGTCTGCCATACCACAGAACAGATGGGATTTATGCGCTTTCTTAAAAAAATAACAAAATAACTGAGGAAGAAAATAAAGAGCCAACGTTGCTCGCTGATTTACAAAAATACAAATTCCAGTGGTTTCGAAATCCTTCTTTTTAAAACCTTTTAAAACTCATCGTGGCTTATACTCACCATCTTCCTTTGTATAAATCTACAAATGTGTTTCCTTCATGTTCAGGAAGAATGTTTCAAGTTTGACTTAGAAAAGATAGACATGTACAATTACGGAGATCACAATTGCTATGGATTGAATTAGATAATTCGGGCGACCTGAAGTTTCAAACTTAAGAAATATATTTCAAGTACAAATTTTCTAAATGTTAAATGAGATTGAAAAAAAACCTTCTTTGTTAAATGGGATTGTAAAAATCGTGTATACTACGAGGCATTTCAAATTTCAGTTTAAAGCTGGAAAAGATTGCTAGTTTGAGGAGATCAGAGGCTGTTATATTTATCATTTTAATGTCTATAAGATCCTCAGATGAAAAACGAAACGGATGCTAAACGTACTTGGTGGTTTTTATGTTATTTGCTAATTGAAAAACTTGAACAATGATAAAATAGGACACATGTGTTTAGGGTCATGAAGTTTAGGCGATCGATGCACCTATAGGTACCTATAGGTATCGCTGAAATTTGCGTACTTAAGCACCGGGCACAAAAATATTTTCGACAATTTACAACCAAGCAAGAAACTTATACATACAACAATTTTCACCGGCGGTCGTTAATTGCTGGTAGTTAAAAAGTCATTCAACTAGTCACAGCAGCAAAGTATTCTTTGGTCACAGATTATCCCACTGGTAGTGGATATTTTGCTAGTTCAAATTACCACTCGTCTAGTTTTGTGTAAATGTAACAATTCAAATCGCACGATACACCAGTGGCGTGCATAACGGCGGGGGGCAGTGGTGGCCCAGTGTGGCGAGTCAGGTGAGGGAAAAGGCCCATACGGGGATCTTGACAATAAAATAGATAGAAAAGAAAGGAGAAAGGAGAAAAAAATCTAAAGAAAAGAGAAGAAAAATAGTTTTAAATCGTTACAAAACTTGCCGTGCGCTTGCGAGACCTTTTTTTTTTACTTGTCATTTTTCAAAAGCTACGTCAAAAAATTTGGGTGTACTTTTTTTCTTTTTAGTCATATTTAATTCGGGGGAAACTGATGGCTGTGCACCACCTCTCAAAAAATCCTAGGCACGCCACTGCGATACGATTTAAGTTTGCGATTGATATTGTCACAGGTGGTTGCAGCGTTGTATGACTGGCGCCTAAAGACAAAATATTATTGAATGAAAGACACTTACCTGTTATCACAAAATCAACATCATGAGAAAGCGGAAAGGGAAAAAGAGAAAAGATAAACATACGTTAGTGTTTTGTTACTAAGTGATTTTGACATTTTCAATACCTAATATACATGTATACTTAGATTCATAAGAAAACTTGTGTATATCATTTCAAAAGATACATGGTTTTGTTTTCGAAAGAAGAATCATTAATAATGTTGACTTTACATCTATTGAACATCTTACGTGTACAGAAGGTTACTTTAATCTATGGCCCATCATAGTTGTTGAATTTTTATTCCATTTCTACAGCGGCAAGGAAATCTCATAAACTGTTTCATTTTACAAATATGTAGACGAGTGTCAAGACATCATAGGGATACAACCCTACCTCAATTACCAATGAAATGATACAATTTTAATTTCCAACGCTCTTCATTCAATTTGCCGTTGGATGTTACCAGTCATATCACCGCGACTCGTCAACATTAACAAAAGCTGTTTATGATATGAATAGTTTCCTTTAAATTCGTCAACCTTGAGGGCAATAAAAACTAATAAAATTCCATCAAAATACATTTCAAGGCATAGATGGCAATAGAAAAGACGGGTGAAATGAGATGCACTCGTATGATATAGAGAATCCCTTGCTTGCGAATCAAGTTTACTGTCTAGATCAATCTGATATGCATCAGAAATCGTGAGACATTCTTTGTTTGTGCAAAAATAATTTTCAGAATTACTTAGAAAAGTCTGACGTATTATAGAGGAAATGACAAAGTACGAAGAATTTTTTTCTTGAAGTCAATTTTACTTGAATGACTACAACAAGGTGAAACAAATATCTGAGTGATTTTCTAAAGATTTCATTGCCTGAGCTTTCTTTAAAAAAATCCCTGTCAAGTGTAAATTCAAAACTAATCCATTAAAGCTATTGGAATTGCATAGTTCTACCCAAAAATAGGTAGATTTAAAACTAATAACAGCCTTGAACAATATTGTCAATAATAAAATGACGGAGTGATAAAGATTTTCAGATTAATATAAAGGATTCAAAAGAAATATTTAGAAGAGAGTAGTAAATTTTCATGAAACATCCCGAAGCAATCATAATCTATTAAAATCTTCTAGATATCATATTTGGAAGTAAGAATTGCCATTAACAATATCGCCTGTATTTTGAAGAGGTAAAACAAGAACTTAATGCCGCATCAGAAACAAAAGCATTGTTTCTCGCTATAAAGGATTCGTTTCTGAATTCTGATTAAATATCTGTACCAGACGGCGGTGGCCGCGTAATAAATTGCCTGTTTAGCGGACTGTTTACTCAGATTTGATACGTATTCATCCATGGTATCGCCGTATATTTCAATGCGTAAATAAAAAGAAAGGTAGTTCTTTAAAATAATCAGAATATCTTTTTACTTGTATGAGGTTGAAGTCCCAACCTCAACGGTTATGAAATCTGCACATGTTTATACACTAAGTAAGGGCAAAAAATTAAATTTTTGAGCGTTAGTTAAAATTCAAGTTTTTTGAATGGGAGTTTCAAAATCTGATGACGTCACGTCCTATCCCCCCCCCCCCCCTGATCTGAACGAATCAGAAATAATCAAATTATATCCAGTGATATCAAGTTATTCAACTTCGCCCAACTATGATTTGGTGAGTAGATAAAAGTTTATAAATGACATTCAGATAACTTTTTGGGTGTTTATAAACGTGCTATTGTGGAAAAAAGGTTCTTATTTCTTTTAAAAGCTTAATTTTTGACATATATATTACCATTACGTAAAGCATCTTTGATTTGTTTTTTATAAGTTTGGCGTGTGCTGATGTCAGTCTGTTTGTCTGTTACCTCGTGTTATGTTAAAGACTGGTCGACATTGATAAGTGTGATGCACCATTTCTTCTTGCCTTGTTGGGATTTAGTTGACTTTAAAAATATCATTTCAAACGTATTTGATAAGTCTTAAAGAAATAAGATATCGTTTGAAGAGGTTGTTTATTCTATCCGGAAAAGTAAAAAAAAAACACCCGTTGATATTTACGTTTTTATTACAGCAAGATTGATACTCTCCTAAATTAATATCAAAGTTAACATACCAAATGACTCCTTTTTACTTCCCCCCTCTCTTTCTTTCACTTATTTGACGTTTTAAAAGGCATTTTAACTCCTATATTCTTAATTTTGTGCACACATTACAACAGTACTTCTTTTATAATTTCATAGCAACTTGCAGGAACCATTTCCTTTTGGACTAATGATTGTTACCTTTATGACCCTTATTTTGAAAGGGGCTAAGAAATAGGATGATAATCCTTATAAGTCTTTATGGGACATCTCATTGCCAAACACAGGGCCCTAAAAAGAACACAATATCAATTGTTTCATTATTGGTGGTATGATTTATCAAAATGATCAGTGAGTTACCATGGATAGGTTCAAACCAGTCATCTGGAGTTTTTCTTTCACCATTTATGACGTACTAAGTGGTGCCTGGCGTAAAAATTGGTGCCTAAAAATGAGCATATTCTTGTCCCTTCTGCTAGACTTGACACAATTTGCATCAGTATTACATGTATTTCCTTAGTTTCCTAGGCTCTTTAAACCTAGATGACCTTATTTTATTTATGTTGCGTGCAACATTTTTTGCACATGACAAATTACCCAGTAAACAAGTCAGAAAACCGCAATGGCGGTAATCTTGCAACAATCTACTAAAAAGATCGTTCATCTAATTGCCTTTCGATAATTTAAACTTATTGTGCGTACGCAACTGCTGTTCTTAACAGGTTCGAAGTAATTATGTTGTTTTAACCTTTTGTGTTGTTTCACCTCGACTTACCATGAACCAGTTTGGAGATCAAAGATTCTGTTGCATCTGCAGACATTTTAAGCCAAAGTAAATTTGATTTTAATTAGATTCCATTTTGAATCAAGCATTTCCACAACCTTGAAAATGACACTACTTA
>JXSR01S028023.1:16298-40177 GCA_000969725.1 Ophiothrix spiculata | reverse complement strand
ATATAGGCCTACATGTACTCGACATTTTGCCTTAAATTTATCTTATTAATTAAATATTTTAAGTAATTACAAATTTTAAGACATCATTATATCAGTAAGTAACACTATCACTTAAGAAATAATGAAAAAAACTCTTTCAAGATGTAAATAACCCAATGTTAGGGATATCAAATTTCAATTCTTTAGTCCCCCTCCTCCTCAACCTCCTCCTCCTCAACCTCTTCCACCCCTGACTAATTCCACTTAATGAGCCATTGTAATTAATTGAGGTAGTTTGCATAATTTATTACTTTTTATTCTCAAATATTATTAAATTACCTTTAAATTAAACCTAAAACCAGTCCCCTGTGATACAGGGTTAGAAAGTTATCAGCAGTTAAAGTCGAAAATGTCTTCACAAATGTAACAAATCCACCTTTTTTGTATACCCACAATAAAAAATGTGACCTTATCAGGGCTAGAAATTCGTTCATTGCTGTGAGAATCTTATTGGATTCTTACAAATCTACTGGGGGAGAATCTTTGCAAGAATCTTTGGATTCTTTACATTCATACACAATGTGTTTGCCTCATTTTACGAGAATCTATTTGGATTCTTGCAAAATCCTTTTGGGGAGAATCTCTGCAAGAATGGATTCTCGCTGAATTTCTAGGCCTGTTTATGAAGGTGGTTAATTAGTTAGTTCTTTATGTTATAAATGATCCTTGGTTTGAGGTCCTTATTTCAAAACCTGAATAAATAAAAAGTGTGTGCCAACGTAAAATCGAAAATATAATTGGCGCAAAGCTAAAAAGGGTGTCATTTTAACTTTATTCATAAAAAGGGTGCACAAGTAAAAAGGGTACAAAAGGGTATCACTCCAGACTCATTCCACACATTGATAAAAACCACTTTCCTGCCCGAATTTTTGAATAATCTTTACACCATATATACTTACACTAATCACAACCATATTTCAGGGGAAAAAATAGAAATATACGTGCCGTTTCAAAATGGCAGCCAAATAACCATTTTTTGTTGCGTGGCATCTCGATTTTGGCCAAAATATGAAAAAATATGAATACATCGACATTGTTGAAATAAAATTTGGACAATTTTACTCTGGGGTGGTTTAATGGGCAAATCATTTTTTTTTTTTTTTTTTTTTGGGTAGCTGCAGAACTTACTGAAATGATGCTTGGTGTGGATCGCAATGGAGAGCTGGGCAACACTGGTCAGCGAACAACTGTCAAGTGTGCTTGGGCCACATGGAATTACAAATTAGGGATACATTGTGCATAATAAATAAAAGGAGCAGTTACAGTTAGTTTTCAACTTACTTCTCATTTCTCTGGTAGGAAGACCCTGTAATCGTTTCCCAATAGCCATACACGCATCAAGGAACTCAAGTTCCGGCGATAGTCTTGGTGCCTGAAAGAGAAACAAAAAATCCTTTTGACATTTTTGCATAAACACAGCCATGAGAATGACTCTAGCCCAAATATTTGAGAAATCATAAACACAGTTTGACATTGTCAGAAATAGTGTTAACCAGTGTTTCCGCTAAGGCCGTTTGGCACGCCGTTTGCGCAAGAGTGGTGAAAATTGGCTCAACAAGTTTCTGAAGTGTGTGAGAAAGATATTTTTCTAGCTTTATTGAGCCAATTTTCTGCCACAGCTCATGAATTTGGCGCAAGCACCTCTTAAACTTTGTCAAACTTATGCAAATTGGCGCAAGCTCAAAAACCTTAGCGGAAAACACTGGTGTTAACATCAATAAGAATTCCACCTACCAAAGTATGAAGTTGTAAAGATTTAATTAGGAAAATTAGAAAATATTGACATACCGGGAGATAAGAGCTAAAGATTGCAAGTAAAATCACCAAAATTATTGTTTCAAGTACATTTCAGACATAAACATGTCACTGCTGTACCACTGCAACAAGCAAAGAACGTCATGAAGTACACAAATGCCCTTTCCAGTTTTGCCACTAAAAGAAGATATTGGGACCTTCCCATCACGGGACCCTCTCATTACGACCCATACAAAAAATCCCATTGGAAGCGAGGCATTATGGAAAGGTCCTGATATCTTCTTTTGTTGCTACTGAACAATCAACTATGACATTGCACACATCTAAAAAACACACTGAACCTACAATGGCAAAACCAGACCTGACTGTCCAGGAGAACAAAACCCTATAGGTCTCCCATTTTGTTCAGCTTTCCAATTCTGCCTTTTTTTTTCTTCCATCATTTGCTGAATTTTTACTAATTGTAACTCATATTTTTTCCATCTTTTGCCTTTTCTTTCCAATTTTAACCTGCCCTTGGAAGGGAAGAAAATCACCCTTACAGTTGTATTACATGAGGTTTTGACTTTCTGTGTTCAAGAATTATCTATTTTGATAATAGTGGGGCTCTCACACAGGAGCATCAAATCTAGATGCATCTAGATTAATGTACATATCCGAAGCGCAGATTGTGTTCACAGGGTCGCCCATCAATCTGATTCTAGTGTTGCACACGCTGGGTTTTGCATGTGAGTGGAAATAACACAACAACTCGTATGTGCACACGCAGTCACTTAATAAGTTACTTAAGAACTCACTTGTGTGATCATTAGCTGAAATCCACTTTAATCTAGATGTACGAAGTACAGATTGATTCACCCCTGTGGAGATCTACTACAGTTATTGATTAAAGTGGCACTGCATGGTGATATCATAAAATGCACATAGGCCTAATATGAATTCTGCTTAGGCAACGTAAAAAATTGTTTTACGGGCCCCGACCCTTAGTTTGCAATTTGGAATTTTATTTGTTTTTAGTGTTGCCAAAATCTTGTAAAATCAGGTTTTTTTGGCCAAAATTGTTAAATTATAAAAAAACTAATTTTTTTCTCCCATTTTTTTGGGGGGTGGTTATTTTGAGAAAAAAAAATTGTAAAAAAATTTGACCGACCAACCCGACCCTACTTGAAAGGTCCGCCCACTCCTAAAACAGGGTTTTATTTCGTCGCCTTAGCTGAGATACAGAGATGCAAACTGACAACTGAAATGTCACATGTATAGCCTGGAGAATTGTATTAATGCACGACTGAAGTTCATTTATGAATGGGAGTTTTGTTTAAAACATTTCTGAAACCTCAGGAGTAAAATTTTGTATAGAGAGATTCATAATCTGGGAGTCTTTATGCATGTGCAGTTTCTCAAAACTCGCATCAAAATTTGTTCAGGCCCTGAAACTAAGGGCGCATGTTCACACAGGAATTTGGTCATGACTATATCCTTGCTCGTGAGTCGCTCATGACCAAATTCCCAGTGTGAACACAATTATAGAAAGTGTCTTGCTTGTGACCAAAAGTGACGCGCCACTAGTTTTAACGCGCAAGTCATGTCTATGTGTGAATGCAACTGCTAAGTTGTCTCGAAGTTAGCTCTAAAGCCGGTCATGACTATTATGTGTGAACACAGCGTAATTGGCATATATATGAAGTGACTTGCTCTTTGAAATCATCTTAATTATATTCATTCCCACATAAAAAAATTGCTTACCCTGTCAATATAGAAAGTATAAAATTTATGAAAGATAGAAGAATTCCCAAAGTAAGAGAAATCGGATACATTTTATAAAGCCAGAAACCATGCTTGAAACACACACTTTAATAATAATAAAAAACAAATTGATCTAAACTACTGCAGATATTCAAAAAAAATTGATACATCCAAGTTTCAGCAGAAATTTTGCAAATTCTCCAGATAAGTTGAATTGACCATTGCCTGACATTAAAAAAAATTCTAAATTGCAAAATTAAGTGTGTTTACACAGCAACCAAAATTTAACAATCTTGAACTAATTAAATAGATAGACCTATATCCCATTACAATTCGATCTTGAGTGGGAAAATAGAAAATACTGGACCATTTAATTAACATCAGCTGATTAAGTAATAAAATGTCTAGCAGTGAAGGTTATTTGTGCTAGTTTAATTTCGCTGATAATTGATTTGCCATTGACGAAATAAACTTTAAAATAAATTACGAAAAGGCAAAAGATTTTTGAAGCAAAAACAAGAAGTGCACGTGAATGCTTTAAAAAGCCTAAGGCCTATATATACTGCCGTGAAATGAGGTAATAATAATAAATTGAAATTAAAAAATCAAAATAAAACATTGTTTTGCAAAGGCTAAACAGAACAGATTACATTTCAAAATGATATGTGACTCTTTGTGAATGCCTCAACTGTTGGCAAATCATATTGACAAGGTCTTTGAGGTTATCAGAAATTCACACTGTTGACAGTGATTTGATGATATTGACAATGAAGGGTCAAATACAGAACATTGCAGAACAGATCTCAAGGTCATATTTTATAAACTAATATCAGTTGTTTCATTTTTAAAATTAATTAGAATCTTTTTTATACAAGGGTCATTCAAAAAGTTCTACCTGTTGTATCATAACTTTTGTTTTGTTAAAGGTAGCTACTTGAAAATTTGCACAAATATAGCTAAGAATATAGCTTTTCTAGATTTCTGTAAGTTACCTAAAAACCACAGTAAGGTTCGGGTACACCGGAAACGGTAAAATATCTAATGGCATTGCACTTGCTATATGTGCAGCTAAGTGTACCTAACAGTCCAACAAATCATTTGTCACTGATAAAGTAAACTTGGTACTGATAGAAGTTACCCAGAATCCCAATATTTGAAAGGATGTCTTGTACCCTTTCAGGTTACGAATATCAGCATTGTGTGTTTCTCTATAGCCTTACTTTTCCATGTGCGTTTTTATGTGAAAAACAACAATTCAAGGTACTACACCAAATATTCTGTCAACAAATTGAATTTAGTTCCCCTTTTGATCAACTATGAAAATGTAATAAAACATAAAGCTTCATAATGCCACCATTTCACATCTTGTTTTATTAAGGTCAATTTCTTCGTAAACTGTGTCTTTGTTGATTTTCATAATATTGCTGCAGGGGCAATTTGTTTCTATTGTTGTTGTGATTGTGAATGACCATTATTTTCAGTTTTGGTCAGCTTTTTTAATCATCCCATATAATTGCATGTTCATTCTTATGATTTATAAAATTTTCACTGTATAGCAATACTATATTGCTATATTATGGCTTTTTCAATTAACTGTACTCTATAAAAGGTAGGCCAAGCAACAATTTATTGGACAATGTAAACTAAAATGCAGATTGGACATTATTTTTGGAGTTAATCTGGATTTGTGTTTAAACTGTCCAATAAATTAGTGATTGCCCAATAATTAAACCAAATCACAGATTGCTAGCCAGACAATATTAAAATATGTAACAGTATTTAGCATGTGTTATTTCCTGGTTAGAAGCTTAAGGAGTCCTGTCAGAAAATTACACAAAATTACTCATAAAATCAAAACGCTTTTTCGATTTCATATATGACAGTGAAAACTTAAATTTAGTACCATGTACCTTTAAAAGCATTAATTACAAATTGGACTACCAGGTATCATACTAGTATCAATAATACCTAAAAGCTTTGACATGTGTTTTTGAAAAAACATTATTATGCCATAGTTTATAAGTTTATAAAACCTATTTATGAAGCTATGTGAATTCTTGTAGGAATAGTGAAATAGTACACCAAGATGAAAGTATAAAGCTGAGCAAAAAAGCAATGGTGAAAATGACCAATGGAAGCATTATTTGTCAGCAAGTAACACAACCAAATTCCTAATACTGATGCTACTATAATAAATGTACACCACTGTCTATTTGTCATATCATAGATAGTCCTACTCAGCTCAGCTAAGTGGTACCTTCCACAATTAAACTGTGCATTAACTACAGAGTACCAGGAACTTTTACAGGGGGATCTGGACTCACCGCCATTCTGATTTGACCGCTGTGTAAATCCTATGGGATAGCGGCCATCTTGGTTTGTCGCTCATGAAGAGTGAGTTATTGTACCTCTGGTATTTTACATCTCCGGGTGCCACACTTTGAGACTCTTCAAAATGGATTAGCGTATTTTTGGCGTACTCTACTTGAAACGCAAACATGGTTTGCATGTTAAACAAAATGCACACGCTGTATATGCATCAAGTGAAGATTTACGTGATCTGCCTGGATATCGGGCCAAACTCCGAAAATATCCAGAGGTACAGTAACTCTGCTCCATGAGCGACACAAGATGGGGGCGAGTCCCGATTCCCCTGTAAAATTTCCTTGGTTATTATACACATTCAAGTACCCTTCTTTGGTAGTTATACACAGAATCTCACTATGAAAAGTTAGCTGTACTGGACTGCCAGAACTAGGAATCTGGTTGTGATTAGCAAAGCAATCATTGAAATCAAAATGTTTACCCATTTTGTATTAGGCCTGCGTCCAGGCATTCTTTGCGATGCTCTAATGAAGATTAGGGCCGAGTCATCTTTTGAGTAAGTCTCATGGCCAAACGTTCCCTTTTTAACATTAACAAATAAAGACTATCATTAGAACTCTACCCATTATATTAATTTGGGCGGAACTCACAATTCAGATACGTATCTGAATTTAGATACCCCGTATCAAAAATCTGATACCTGTATCTGAATTTGGATTAAAAACAGCTGAAATGGGATATCAGCTGAAATGAATATACAGCTTCGCCGCCCACCATAGCGGTATGTACACAAATCAATTATCATCATCTGTCATCTAATTCTAACAAAGTTTTGGCCAAATTACTTTGCTTTTGGTGATCAGGACAAGTTTCGAAGCTGTTCCGATGGAATTGCACGGATGGAAATTACATTTTCACAGATACATTTATCGTAGATGCAAGAAAGATTTTCTACATGTACTTGTCAGCTTGCACTATCGATTTGTTATCTGCGCAACGACAGGCGTATCAGAATTCGGATACCCCTCCATATCCTTCTGATACCTATATCAGAATTTTGATACGTGTGTATCCAAATTCAGATACGTATCCGAATTGTGACTTCCGCCTAACTGATATTATCAAATTGCAAATTGTATTTAACCATTTGATGATCAGAACCCAAGATTTCAACAACAAAAACCTGCCGCCATACATGGCTTGTTTAAGATTTGAACACTCTCATTGTAAAGTATAAAATGCAGGTAATTTTTATAAGGGCTGACATGTCAGTAACTCAGAAAGCTTGCATGGCAGAACAACAATGAAATAAAGCACTTTAATGTTACATAAAATCCACAAATATATGGGTCAAATCGTTACAAGTAGAATGGGAGAAAAAACATATTATTAATATTTTTTCAAATACATCAATTTTGGCCACAAACTTTCTCAAAATCACACATTTTCCTGACATATTTGGGTGGCAAATATGGCCATGCATTATGGTATTGTTTAAGCATATAAAGCCAACGTTGATAAATTTTGAAGTGAATCAGTCACATTTGCCATGCAAAATGTTTTAGAATCAATGATAGCAGAACACAAGGCTCAACATGTAGAAAATATATCATCATTGGCAATTGTTCTACTTGTCCAAAACGGGTCTAAATATCTGTTATAAATGAGTGTAAATATTTATTATTTTATATGATATCACACATAAATTCTAGGCATCTTATTAGTTCATCAATGTTTGATAGATTTTACCATCACCCCTCTGTTCAATGGTAGAAATTATCACTACACTGCACTATGCACTTAAACTCCTTAAATTTGTGTGATGGTAGAAATATCTTCACTCGGTGAAAGATGTATATGCCATTTCACTCACCATCACACTCATAGTCAGTTAATGGGGCATTGGACAAGTTCAGCATCATCCCCAAACATTTCCCAAAACATTTTGAGATTTTTGCATCATTTGAAGTATTAGCGGTAATAATGACAGCATGTTAAGTTGCATTGTCATATTCGAACCGTATGTATCAAAATATCTAGATATTCCTTTCTTTTTAATTATCGTTGTCAAAAACAATAAATACTGCCACGTTGAACTTTAAATTGGCTTAATTAGGAGATCTAATGCAAACTCGAAATTTCTTTTGATTTATATGCAATCTATGATGTGAAAGGAATGTTTTACAAACAAATCTTTGGCTCTTTCTTGATAAATATCATTAACTTTAGAGAATAGCCTCATACCCAAGATCAACAAAAAAAAAATCATATTTTTAAACATTTCTGAAGGTTTTGATCAACATTTTCCCAATATTGTAATATGTTAAGTGTAAATCATCCCCAAAAAATTGAAATTTTGACCAATGCCTCTTTCATGTTTGTTTCTTTCTTGGCTTACTTCGTTAGTCACATTGTTCCATACTTGTACACTACACAATTCTTATGAAATTATTGAAACCACCTACAACCTATACTTTTTTATCCAACAGTTATCGATACCTACCGCACAGAGACATTCTGTTGTCCGACCTGTCCTCCCTGTCATCTGATTTAGTTTATTAGCCGATGTGTCGAAGCATGTACACCCATTGTGAAAGGCTCTTCCTGATGTCAAATCACCTAGCGACAGATCTTGTGAGAGGCTGTTGATCCTCCGCAGGCTGCTCTCTTGGGCGATATTCATAGCAAGAGCTGTTACAAAAAATATACAAATATGTTAAGCTAAGATTTTCCAATTGAAAATGCACTTGTTTTCCATATAGTTTTGACACGTCTTTTCTGCTGTCTTCCTCAGTGGATTGTGTTGTTTGATCCAGTTGGATGACATTTTGATGTCATCAGCACAATTGATTATAAAAATGACCCGAGTTGAAAGCCCCCCCCCCTCCCCCAGTCACTTTTCATGAGCTCCTTGTTCCTGTTTTTCCTCTATTCCTCATTCCTTCTTATTCAAATCGATTCCCTGATCCACCTAGTATTTCAGGTCTAGGGGAATCAGAAAGTCAATTTGGATCTACCTAGTGAGTATTTCAGGTCTAGGTGGATCAGAGAATTTATTTGGATCCACCTAGTATTTCAAGTCTAGGTGGATCATATAATCGATTTGAATCCACCTAGTATTTCAATGAAGGTCTACATGGATCTGGGAATCGATTTGGATCCACCTAGTATATCAGGTCTAGGTGGATCAGAGAGTCAATTTGGATCTACCTAGCAAGTATTTCAGGTCTAGGTGGATCATTGAATCGATTGGATCCACCCAGTATTTCAGGTCTAGGTGGATCAGAGAATCGATTTGGATAAGGAAGGGAGAAAACAACAGGAACGAAAAGCAAACGTTCTGATGTATTGTTGCCATATTTCTTTTTAAATAGGATTAAATGATGTACGATCAGGGAACCCTGGTCAAAATTTGTTTTCATACACCAACTAGCCTGTTGACCAGCTTTCGCACATGGTTGAATAGCATACATTTGTTTTATTTGTCAACAATCAAACCATGCTTCAACTGGGCAAAACAACTGGACCTGGGCAATGAATCAGCAGGCTCTCAAAATGTTTAATTGACCTTGTAAAATTAACTTGACTTCTCAAAATTGACATCTGGCCCCATACAAACAAATTAAACTGTTAATTGAAATAGGACAGATTGTGGTAATAAAAGTGTGACCATTTTAATACCATACAGGCCAACCCATGACAAGGAAATAATAAATCTACAAGAGGAAGTGTACTGTAGGCAATTATACGAGCTCTCTTGGGGACAACATGAAAGCATGAAGCACTGGTTAAGGGGGGTTTTCCATTTCAATATCCCCATTTAATATTTTAAACAATTTAATGTGCTATTACAAGAAAACCCAAACTCCACCAAAACTGTTTTTGAGTAACACAAAAAAAAACTTAATATCTATTTATAGGAGTTGCTCAACCAATTAATTAATTGTCCAAGGAACTTCAATAACTAAAACAATGTGTTTATTTATATTATTTGCATTTCCAAGGCAACACTACGTGAGATTGTAATCACTGGATTTGGGTTTTCTTGCAATGACATAACACAATATGTATGTTTCAGTAGTAAAAGATGAAATAAACAGTTGAGAATGCACTTAGCCAAACTCAGCAAATTAGTGGTACCGAAGATTTTTATAGGCTTATGCCACCATATAGGGTGCTTTGGAGTTGTGATTTTGAAGGTCCAAGGCCAGGTAGCCTATCATTGGGGCACCGGAAGTCACCATGTAACCATGTTGCGAACTGGATCACCATTGAGTATTGTGGCACCCTCTATTGTGCTACTCTGTCTATAACAGTAGGCCCTAATAAAAATATGTCTCTGACAGAAGAATTATACCTTAGGTCTATCATTTTGAGCATGTGGCACTACAAAACCCCACCTCCGCAGATTTTGACCTTATTTGCCTATATAAGACAAGATTCATTACCAAAAACTGAACATAAATCTTACCTCCAGTAGCATCTGACCGTGACCTTGAATGCGTTTTCTTCGTAGGTGACATAACAGGGCTTAGTGAACAATTCAGACTTGCGACTTCTCTTTTTGACTTGGCTGGTCGAAGCTCCTCCGATAGGATCATCTTGCGTAATTTTGTGCCCCTGGATTGTTTCCGCGTGGGGAGACTGCAGTCCGTGGTGTAGGCGTCCAGTAGCCAGGCCACTTCCAACGAGAAGTCTATACTGCTTTTGCATCTGAGAAATGATCAATTAAAACTTATGATTAGGCTTGAGTAAAATATGTACTTAAAAAGATATCTTTTATTTTGTATGACTTTGCGGATCTTATGCAGTCTATCTAAACAGCGCAGTTAATCATATTAATCAAATGTTGCAAGTTGGATGACCTATTTTATACTTTGATCAACACCAAATGGGCGGGCATCTTTACATCGTGAATTAATACAGCTGAACACAGCATAACTGCATGTGACACAGCGCGTATTGTAAGCATGAATCGGGCATCAGTAGCTACGGCGCGCGTGTAAGTGGGATTATATTTACTTGTAGATGAAGAAAAGCTATCTTGACAATTACATAAAACAGCTTCATTGGGTTATGTTACATTTTCGTACGACGAAGTCCAGGGTCCAAATGGACCTCTCCTCTTTTTGGTTTGTGTTAAGAGTGGTGTGCACAGCCTGATTTGAAATGAAAATAAACGTTAAGAATCAGCCACCTTTCTTTGTTTTGTGGGATGAACTGTATTATTATTATTATTATTAGTTTAGATTTGAAATGAAAATAAACGTTAAGAATCAGCCACCTTTCTTTGTTTTGTGGGATGAACTGTGAAGCATCTTTGTGTTCCTACTATCCAAATCCATGGACTTGATTTTTAATTTAACTTGGACCCTCACCGTCACCTTGTTTAGGCTTTCACCAAGGAATCCCAACTTGGTACTTGATACCAAGTAAGCTAAATGAAGCTTAACTTCAACAGGGCTCCAAGATGTTATTAAAATTCAGTTTTGAATGCAGGAGGAAGACTTGAGTACCCGCAGAAAAACCTGTGGAAGCGAGCATGGACTGAAAACCAAATGCACATAAAGCGCCGGGCCCGGGACTCGAACCCGGGACCTCACTGGTGCAAGGCAAGGGAACTACCACTGCGCCAACCCGCTCTTACCTGTGAATTATATACGGTTTTAAAACATCTGAGAGTTCATGGATATGTATGTACATGTAGAGCACTTGCGGCAGATAAAAGTCAAAATCAAAGTGGTTAAGTGTGAATAATTTGTTACCTGCAATGGAAAGAGAAGAAAATGTTATCAACATATGATTAGTCCCATCAAAAATTATACCCTAACCTAACCCTAACCCTAAAACTAACCCTAACCCTAAACTAAACCTAACCCTAACAATAACCCTAAAATTCTGGATGGGACCTAAAGTACACTTGGTCTGATTGTTTTATTTGTAATAGCAAAAGTTTGATTTCAACAACACAGATAGAATTTCACTTAATGTTGCAAGAGTCTATTAGATTCTCCATCAGTAGAGTTTATGTCAGTCTGTGTGAAATATTCTACACAAATTATGAGAATCAAGCTGGACTCTTGTGCTTTTGTTTGGATGAGTCTGACTCGTGCTAAAATTCTAAGTCCTGCAACGAAAAAGAATCACGATAAGGATGGAGACTAGTAATACGCTGGGCTCTGACGTCTTATCCAAAATAAGACGCCAGTAACCGCTAATCGATCTAAGCACTTGATTGGCCCATGTCCTGACGGCATTTGTTATGAGCATCAAACACATAAAATGCGTGGCGCAGTGGTGATTGTACGAAATTTCTTGCAATGCGCAGTTTAACGTAGAGCGTCATGAAGAAGTCACATGTGTATTCATTGTCATTTTGTCAACCTCTTTACCAAAGCCTTCAACTTACGAACGACTGCCGTGTAGTTAAATATAGTAAGCAGTTAAGGTGTGTAATTCTACTGGTCAAAATTGTGACTAATTATGATCAGCCATTACCTGGGACAGTGGAGAGTCTGAGCCATATAGTAAAGCGTCGACATTGAGCCAGGGTACCAGCGTACATTGTATTTACACTTAAATTTGTCCCCTTAGCCATGTTTTTTTTAAACTTTAATCTATCTCATCTACTTACCTATATAAGTCTGGACACCAGGCTCTTTAGATTTATAGAGATGTGTAATAGCAATAGAAGCGTCCAACAGTTTTGATTCAAAAAGCCTCAACAATAAAGATTCTTTAGGAGGGGGCAATTTGTCTTTTAACACCGCTTTGTCCCCCTTATTACGACGAGGCGACAAAGCACCCGCCACTTTATCACTAGTTCTTGGTTCCTCTTCCACTGGAATTAAATCTGTTACTGGCAAGTTGAGGCACAGTTCATGGGGGTCTAGTTTATGGTCCCCATTGAGTAATGGGGGTGGTATTGAGTAGTCGTCCTCTCCCCCCTCGGAGGACCTCCTTGAACATTGCACTGGGAGCATATTACTGTCGTCTTGCATTGATTGTTGATCCACATCATGTCCATTCATCATGACCTTTGACCCGACAGTATGACCTTCTATTTCTTCTTCATCATCGTCCTCTTCGTCGATGTGTAGGCCGTTCATGCCGCCGTTTACCATGGCGATGTCTGAATGTTTTTGAATGGCTATTTCTTGAATGATCTCCATAGTGATATTACTGTGAGTTCTCTATTTTTTGTCCTTGCTGAGAGCTCTTATGATGTCATATTAAGGCTGCCATTTTCTGTAAAACAAACAAAATATAACAATTTAACATTTGCTCAATCGAAATAAATCAAATTGTTTCTCCAACAAAATTATTCAATTCAATTCAAATGCTCACAATAAATAATAAAGAGAGGTGACAATACAATGATTCAACTGCTTGACGGAAAATTGCTTTTCAAATTAAAGTCGAGTTAAAAAATTTTAACCTGTGCTTGTTCCCAATTACCAATTGATGCAAAAGATTGGCCTGCCCTGCAGATGGCTAAAAACTCTGCCCATCTTTAATTTTAAAATGATTCAAAATTTAAGTCCATGCAATATTTCTTTGGATAATGTACCAGTACACAGAAATGCAGGGTGCGGATTGTATATACAAACAATAGGGCCCTGCAATCTGTATTTTTGTTGACATTGTCCAAGGAATTGATATAGCATGTTTCAAGCAAGGGGGGTTTAGGATGTGACATCATCAGATTTTGAAACTGCCATTAAAATTGAATTTTAACTATTAAAGCTCAAAAATTTCATTTTAAGCCCTGCCCTTACTTAGTATATAAAAATATGCAGATTTCAAAACCATTGGGATTGAAACTTCAACCCCAGAAAACTAATTTGATATTCTGATTATTTTTCAAGAACTACTTTTCTTTTTATTTACGCATTGACATATACGGGTTATACCACAGACATACCTGCCAACCTGTAAATATGTAAAAGTAGACTTTGCAACCAAAAAAGTAGATATTTTCACTAAAAAGTAGATTTTACACACAAAAAAGTACCAAGAAGTTATGTATTTCACAGATTCAGAAATCTTATTTAGTAAGATTTTGATCTGCTGTCACAAGCCCAAAAATCTTACTAAATAAGATTAAATCTTACTAGTTGGCAGCCATGCACAGATGAATACAACATAAAATCTGAGCAAACAGTTAGGTAAACAGGCAATTTATTTCGTGTCCTCCATCGTCTGGTTTCAAGCAGCTATGTTGTACCTAGATTTCCTTAAAGAAAGTGAATTTTGAGTTACAGTACTTGTACATGTATTAAAATCAACAACAAAATGATTCATTGTACAAACCTGTTTACGTGGATCAAAATCCATCAACATGATGTAAAATTTGACGGCAATAAAAAAACCTAGATGCAAATGGTTGATAATCCTATATTCTCAAAATGAAAATCTCATCCAACAAATTAGTATGAGGGGCTCAGCTATTAGTACTTGATCACCATTTAATGACTCCAGAGAAAAAGCCCGGCGGTCACTCAAGCTTTCAACAAAGGTATGTTGTAGAATCAAAATCACAATGTTTTCAACCAGAAAACATGTTGCAACTACCCTCCACTCGTGACACAAGCTCTCCGCAGCATAACAACATGTTTTGAAGCCAGATTGTTTTCGTAGTACTGCTTCTTACCAAATCATGCTGCGTAGGCTTAACAACCCAGGGGGTGACACTTCCTGGAACTTTGTTGTAACCCGTACATTGACGAATTCCCATTATCACCAATTACACAATCCATTGCCCATTCTACAGTGTCTTTGACAACATGATTTAATGCCAGATCTTTTCGCACTCATATCGTTCTGCAATTAAGCTTAACAACTCAAACTGGGGGAACCATTTCCTTGTGACTTGTACCTTGTCTTCTTTTCAAAGATATGCAATATTGTTACGTTATTGAACTATTCAACACCAACATGATTTGGTGCCCCATTAATTTCGTGGAGCCATCAAGTTTAAAAGGTACCGTACACTGTACGGCGTACAGTCATTCCTATCATAACATTCGGATAGGCTTCTCAATAAAGGGCAAGGGTTCTCATCTAACTTAGTAATCATGTTTCTGATTTCTAAAAGCACTTACTACATATGTGCTATCTTATAATCTGTTGGATTTTGTTTTACATTTTTAGTAGTATCAGCATCAGTCAAACCCCTAAAATCAACCCCAGATCCATTCAAAAACAATATACCCCTTTCAGTGCAGTTTTATGTATAAGGATAAAGAAAAAAAATAGTCTGTCTCAGCTTCCCGAGCGCATAGCTTTTAAAAATCCAAATTTAGCGCATTTCTTTTTTTTTTTAGGTTTTTGAGAGATTTTCAGTTTTTTCATCTTTTTTTTCTACTACTGGAAAAAAAAGTTAAACAAAACCATGACAAAAAAATAGTGGCACAGTGGCCGAAAAATGCAATTGATAAAAAAAATTAGGAGGTATTTCAGCATAGCCGTAGCCCTTTTATACTAAAAAAAACAAAACAAAACAAAAAATTTGGGATCTGTAATAATTCTTAGCCAAGTATGACCATTTCCCCCTGCTCAGGTTTGATGGATCACAAATATTTTGACAAGTACTAGGCCAGGTTAACAGGTAGTCATTACACTTATTAGATTGGATCTAATGTATCCTGTATTGTCTACAGTGTGGAAGTGATGTCATGCTACTAGACATACAAGGAAGTACACTCCTATGATCCCATTCACATGTTGAGGGGCGGGGTGGGGTGGGGGATATTGGGTGGATGAGGGGGGAGAGGGGGCACAGTCATAGAAAGGTGTTTCACAGCTGTGCCTTCATGACCCCTGTATTTGTCTACAGTTTGGAAGTGATGTCATACTATACTGGACATACAAGGAAGTACACTCCTATGATCCCATTCACATGTTGAGGGGCAGGGTAGAGTGGGGGATATTGGGTGGATGAGGGGGGAGAGGGGGCACAGTCATAGAAAGGTGTTTCACAGCTGTGCCTTCATGACCCCTGTATTTGTCTACAGTTTGGAAGTGATGTCATACTATACTAGACATACAAGGAAGTACACTCCTATGATCCCTTTCACATGTTGAGGGGCGGGGTGGGGTTGAGGAGATTGGGTGGAGGAGGGGGGGCACAGTCATAGAAAGATGTTTCAGAGGTGTGCCTTCATGACCCCTTGCCTACCACTCCCTAAGGTCCCATTTAAAACATAAGTTCTATTAGATATCTAAAACTGGAATTTATAAATTGCGACCATTACCAATAGTCATCAACAGGCATCTGATTCCTGGGATTGGTCATGTGACAAGATGGCTAGTGATGTCAGAAAGCGCCCTGTTCTAAGTTGTTTCTAGTATCAAAGCCCCTTTTTGAAGTTTAGTTCAAACGACCGCTATTTCAAACAAAGTTTTGGAACATTTTGTTTCAGACTGAGGAGCTCAGTGATAAAAAATAGCTTGTTACTTAAGGTCACTTAATTTCTCTACCTCCCAGCAAACACCTCCCATTCAGAATAAATCCTCCATTCCTAAGCCCCCTGGTTCAGAAAAATGGTCCTCAGACTCTCTTACCAAAAAAAGGTCAAGAGTACCAACCATTGGGTTGAGGGGTGGGGTAGTTTGTGCAGGGGTAGTGGAAACTGTGCCAAGGAAACTTACTCCTACATGGGGTGTGGATAAGTCTGGGGTAATCATGTTGTGTGGTGGATACTATTACTATGCCAACATGTCACTCCGAGGAATTCAACTCCTACATGGGGTGGGATAAGTCTGGGGTAATTGTGTACATAACTTGTATGTGTGGTGGATAGAAGTTTAGTAGACCAACAAGGAAATATTTGATCCTACCCAGACCCGGTGTGGGGATATTCTGTTTAACCAATAAGCATTGAAAGGTTTGGAAAATGTTACTACCTTGCAAATCTATATTTCTGAGAAATCATCAACCAAATTTAAATACATGCGTTATTCTCTAGAAGCAAGAAAGTATCTCAATTAAATTTTTAAAACATAAAATGGGCTGCAAATTGGAACCAGTCAAAGCATTGCTTATTCCTATGTACATTAAATGCAGAAACTATATCAAATATGTGTGTGGAGCAGGCATGGTGTGGAGGGGGTGTTTTTTTAACTCCTGTTGTGAGAGGCTCCCGGCATATATAAAAAAGGATCAATTCCTGGGTAATATTGTAAGTCAGATGGGAAAAATTTAAAAAATGAGCCAAGTTGGAGGGAAATTTTTACTTGCTTCCCGGGAAATAAACATTTTACAGACCTGGCAGGACTGTAAAAAATGGGCAATTCAGGAAGCTCAATGCCCCAAAAAAAATTTAATTTCAAATTTCAGAGGGAAAAACAAAAGGGCTCTGGAACACTTGTGGTCACAACCCTTGCAAACTGTTATACAACCCACAGCTAAATTAGTTAAGTGAGATGGAGTGGAAACATGATCAAGAAAGTTGTAAATGTCACAAATGAAGCAAATATCAAATTTAGGAAGAAGTCTCAAAAAATCTGTTCAAAACTATTTAATCTAGAAATTATTTTTTGTTGAAGGTGATAATAACTTTGTGGAAATGGGCTATATTTTAATTGGAATGACTCAAATATCAACAACAAATGTGACCATCCATCCCAAACCTTTTTCACTTTTTTAAATATTTGTAAAGACCATGCTGTAAGGATTTTTAAAAATGACACCTCAAAGAACTTCACTCAACTTACAGAAGTCAAGTTATTGTCCGTCAAAGGTTGTCATTGAGTAAAATGTATATAACTGAGATAAATGCGTTGAAAGATCAGCAAGTCCTATATTTTCTGGTTGACTGTCCTCAAAATATACAGATAAATATTTTATTTAATCTATTCTAATCATTTTCTTGATATGAAACTTTGCTGAAGTAAGCACAAGAATTATTAATTAATCTGTCAAAAAAAAATTGGAAAATTACGACCTTGTCATGTATTTTCACCTGTCGCGCAAAATGAAGTTTGCTGCATTTACGGTTCGTTTGAGATGGACAGTCGCAAATGAAATAGATTTAAATCAAACTCGTGAAAAAAACAAACCAACACTTTGTGTATATAAAACCACACATTATTTCTTGTATTTTCATTACCATTAAAATTGTAGAACACTGACACATAAAGTCAAGTCTAATACTTTATGGTTCAGTACATGGGTAATAACAATGTTTTCGAACAGATTATAAACTAAATGAACTAATTGTACCTAGGACCAGATTATAAACTAAATGAATTATAACTGTACCTGACCATGAAAAATATTAATCTACCATGGGAAACACCTAGCTACATGCGTATCAACAAGGCAAAAATAATTGCACAATGGTACCTCAAGTTCACAGGAGAACAATAGTTAAAGAGACTGGCTTAGATTCTTCCCACTAATTTTTTACCTACATATTTTTTTACATCAATTGGTAGAACATGGAAATAGTAATATAACCTACAAGTAGTTTTCCATGATTTTGAGAAATATTGGAGAAAATTGCAATTCTTTACCTGCTTTAATTTTTTTCGCCGGCGAAAAAAAGATATGAAAACAGTGTTTCTAGTTTCAAAATTTAAAGAGATTTTTTTTCTACACATATGATGGGTAAACAAATTATTTTTGATGAAATTGTTTCTCTTTTAATATGTATTAAATTATATCTGGTAAATCCAGATCTGAGGTACAAATTTAGGATTCAGAAAACACAAGATAGTCACACCACCATCACAGAATGATATATTGCAAATTGGTTATCTCTCAATTTGAGCCATTTCCTTGCAAATTTTGTACTTTTTTTTTGATATTTCTACACTTTTATATAAAGCTTTATTTAGAGCATTTCCCCAAGTTTTTAATTATAAGTGGAATCTAGGCTAGTCCCTTTAAAACCCTGTATGCTGAAAGTTCTCCAAAACCCACAAGCTTTGAAGACTGGGTTCAAATCAGAATCTGTAAATGAAAACTTTGTTGAAGATCATTCCAAAAAAAAAGGTGTAAGCCATTATCTATTTTTTCTATTGTATGAAACTACTATTTGGTAAATTCAGGCCTGCGTAAAACCAAAAACCTTTAACTAGAGTACTAGTCATGATTTTGGGAAGACAAAACTTAACTTGAATTAATGAAAGACATGTTTAATCTTTTAAAAGCTGTGTTTCTATTTTCTTGATTTTTTAGTTTTCAAATGTGTCTTTGGTTGTAGGAAATATTATCTTCTCAATATCTCATTCAAAACCTTTTCTCTCATCAAAAAAATTATGGTAGATATAAAGGATTTTGAATTTTAAGAACTGAATTACTTTTTTTAAATGAAATTAATGCTTCGTATCAAATAATTCAAAACACAAATTTGATTTTGTCTCATTTATACTCTAAATATTCAAGTTGGACAGGACTGGTTATATGGGTATATATACATGGAAGTATTTCTAAAAAATGCTATTGATCAGGAAATTGAACTTCAAATATGTGACCATGGCCTACATGTACATGTGATGCCGAATTACGACACTTCTGCCACGACACCATTCATGTGAGTTACAGCTGATTCATTCAAGATTAAACTTTAAATGGCCCAAGTTGTCAGAGATAAGATAAGAAATGAATACAATACAGTACAGAATAAACACATAGTAAAAATCAGGGCAAATGATTGATACACAATAAACACAATGACCATCTGACTGACCATTATGTTCACTAGGCCTGGGACTTATCGGGTAATTTGCTACCCGGGTACCCGGCCGTATTAATAATTGAGCATTTACAATGTTAGAATGGGAAGTTTGACGGGTCTACTACAACCATATGATGTCTCAATTAGGCCAACAAGTTTGTTACTGGTAACATCCTTGAAAAGTACAATGCGGTACGCGGTTGTTTTTTTTGTTTTTTTTTTACTTTTCGAAAATGCAATGCGATATGCGGATTTTCTTTTTTTATTTTTATTTTTACCAAATATGCAGAAAGAAAAACACAAACAATGCTCTTGGTCATTATTAACCATAAAAGTTTTGTTTATAAATTTAGCCGCCCTTGGTTTCTCTTTCATGTTCAATAATACAACATGTGACTTGTTTTGTTGCATCTTTGTTTGTTTTTACGCAAGTCTCCAGTAAGCTATTTCACAGAATTGTTTTATTTATCAACAATAAGATTTTTTTTTGATACGAAATACGAAAAAAAAAAAATAATGCGGGAAATATGTAACTTAACAGAAACGCGCGCAGGTTACCAGAAACAAACTTGTTTCTTTTTTTGGCCTTACACCAAAAATTTTGCCGATTGTGGACATGATTTATCATGTTTACTTCGAGCAGATGATGATTTTATCATAAATTGAAGAACTCAGCTCAATCTGATTTATTGGTACCAATGAGCAGTATTACCCCTCTGGTTACATAGAATGAACCCCTTTTTCCAAAAACACTTTCGTTTCGATAATGGGATTTTCTGGTAGGCTCTGTACTTTACCGTGTGAGTTTTGCCATAAAATAACCGATTTTAATTCCAAAAGGCATTAACTCCACTAAGGTTTACCTTTTTAGTTCCAAAAGGGAATAATTCCACCCAAAAGGGAATGATAAAAGATTTATTGCAATAAACCGAATCTTTCAGATTTTTCAAATAGATTGCGTTTTAGTCACTAGCATATGTCCTAATATTTTATAAACCACCTTCAAAATTGATATAAATGTCAAATGAGTTTGTCATTAAAAAAGTGTGTTTTTCTCCCATTTCACTTTTTGGAGTTATTCCCTTTTGGAAACAAATTCTTCAATAGTTGCAACACATTTTTTTTTTTTTGAAAATTCTATGATTTTATTGTCCAGTTGGTATATTTTGTACCGGTACCCGGCTAACCTCATGACGGGCAGGTACCCGGGTTTTAGTCCCAGGTCTAATGTTCACATTACACTGGCTTGCTTAGGGACCGTTCACAAACACTTGTTAGGGGGCCAGAGGCAAAAAGGGGCTCCTTTAAATTGTTCACCCTTGTAAGGGTGGTCTTAAAAAAATTATCACAAACTTTCCTGTAACAACTGAGTTTACATGCTTTTGTATGAGGTTAACCACTAATTTTGTCGCAACAAAAGGGGGCCCTGAAATTTTTTGAGGTTGAAAAGGGGAGCCCAAACAATTTCCCACTATAATTTTTTTCATCAGCCCCCCCCCCCCACAAGTGTTTGTGAACGGGCCCTTAGAAGGTTGCCAGCTGAAGAGCTCTGACAAAGACCGTGGTGTGCACAGGTATTTTTTGACTGGGGGTAAAGGGTAAAGGGGATAGCCTGTTTTTCACAGGTCGGCGTGCCAATCTCTCTTTCGAAGCGATTGGGCCAGACTCCACATTTTTGTTATTTGCGGTGAGGGCATCACTATTCCTCATTCCCCGCGAGTATGTTACCTTCCAGGCATTGAAGAAAGCCGGTACCCATTTGACACTGAGGTGGAGAGGAGCACAATAGGGTAAGTATCTTGCTCAAGGACACTACACACGCCACCCACCGGACTCGAACCCACGACTGTCAATGCCCAGTGATTAACAGTCGAGGACTTTTCCGCTAGGCTACACATGTCCCTGGGATACGAAGTTCCCCTTCAGGACTAAATCCCTGGCGACAGGCACGGCTTAAGGCCCAAAAGGTACACCCAAATTTGCTGACATAGCTTTTGGATATTGACAAGCGAAAAAAGGTCTCACAATCGAACATGACTCATAACAATATGATTTTCAATAAATTTCTCAACAAACATTGGATACAAACATTTTTAGTGATTCAAAACATTTCCAAAAATTCTGAAATAAATTTCTTTTCCCCGGATTTATCACCCTTCCCCCTGGCTTTTCTTGTGGCTAAATTGTTCAAATTTGTGAGGGCACAGTTGAATAAAAAAAAAAGTGCAGCTTTATAAACCAGAATTTCTATCCAAAATAATCCAGCAATTATGGTATTTTTACGATGATCAATGTGTAGGCCTATTTCATGTAACAAATAGAATATATTGCAAAATGGCAATTCTGGTTCCTAGTACCGTATTCATTCCAATAACCGCCCTGGGCCCTTAACTAATTCATTTGGCATGGGCGGCTATTTTTGAAACTGATAGGATAAATTCTAAGTATACGAAACCATTTTCAAAGCAAGAAATTGCCCTTAATACCACAAAACATCAACAAAATGAACATAAAAATATATTTTGTTGGAGTTTATCACCTCAAATGCATGGTAAGAACTCTCTGAGTGCAACTTATTGGTACCAAGTTTCACCCAAGAAACTTTGGTGGGCGCTTATTGGAGCATGGGCGGTTATTGGAATGAATACGGTACATTGTATATTATGAACGTTCATCATTAAGATCATTTTAAGTCCATTCTGCACATCTGTGCGACGAGGATTTATCTTATTAAACTTTGTTTCCGAAAATTGAGTCAATGTAGCTGGATTTTCCCAAATTTTTCAAAAACACTTTAACTGGAAACAATTAATTAATTTTACTTTGCAAAAATCAAATCACAAATAAATGTGGCAAATGTACTCTTGCATACCTTCCCTGGACCTTAATTGTATACTTTGACACTAAAAGGTGCATAATTTACTCTGTCGAGTGACCCTTTTTTTACTAGGTTGATCAAAGTAGACCTATATCGATCGGTAAATATTATAGTCAAGGATAGCAAAATGATAATTGCTATGTAAACAATCACAAAATTGACAGAAAATATGTATGATTTCTTGACAGTGATGATAGCTTACAACTATAAAAAAGCTTTGCTTTCAAACTCTATACGCAAATTGATCAGTCAACACTGATTTACATTGCTGCTTTGTAAAATTGGCGCATATTAGGCCTACATGTTCACATTCAATTTCTACAATAGGCCTATCACTGCTATTGTTGTTATATTTAATTCATGAACGTGTATCTGTAGCAAATACGCAGGTGTCAGACGCGATCATACATTTTCAAGGTTATTTTGTGCGCGTCTACGCTCAACACTCGGAGGAAGCTTTCACAAATAAAATCAATAGCTTATTCTTAATTTTTATAAAAAGACCCAAAAAAATAACCAACCAAAGTCCAAACTTTAATTTTTGAGTTTGAAAATTCACTGCTGGACATGAAAGAAAAAGAAAACCACAAATATCCACTATTCAGACAATGTCAACTACCCACCAACACAAATTATGACAATACTAACTTAGACCAAAGTTTATGATTCATTATGATAGCAATGCAAAATATTTGAAATGACTCATTCGTTGACCCGGGTTGCTGACCCTGAAAATTCAGCATCAGCATGAACATGTTGGATGGAGAAACTCTCACATGTCGACATTGATACAGCAAATTGTAATGTGTAGGAAATTAAGACAGGAAATATAAATCCTCTCTGATCAAAAAATCCAATGTGCAATTATCCATACACAGCATGTCAGAATCACAAGACATGCAGCTGTATTAAAACACAACAAACACTCACAAACATTGTTTGTGCCCATCCCATTTATTATGCATGTATGAAAACACTCGTATAAAAACCTATCAAACTATCGTCTACCAATGTAGATATAAAAATGTGAAGACACTTTTAAGTACAAAACACCATAAATTGTTCAGATTATCACAAAGCACGTACCTGAAACCAGGAACTTGGAAGCATAATTCAAAACAAAACTGCACCGTAAATTCCCCATTGATCGTCAACAATCACTCGGTATATGCGTGACAGACCGTCAGTGAAATATCAACAAACCATAAAAAATACGCTGATCCCTCTCTTACATGAGCTACGTCCTTCAAATTTGGGAACACAAAAGATCAATTTTTAACTTACCTTCCTGCTTAAAATGATTAATCCTCAGGCAGAGGACGTGGTTTAAAACCAGTAGAATTTAGACGACATTTTTGATCTCCTTTCCAACTTTTCCGACAGGAGTAACTCAGCCTCGATTTGGTGATTTCATTGCAATGACGTCATTCTGTTTCAGAGTTTTTATCAGAAAA
>JXSR01S028021.1:0-21986 GCA_000969725.1 Ophiothrix spiculata | reverse complement strand
TTATTATTATTCTGACAATAAACACTGTAAATTTAATTGCTTTTTGTAGCAAAACTGAATATACATTTAGAGTAAGAGATGGCAGCTAAATTGTTTTTTGAGTTAGTAGACAGTAGTTAAAATTATATAATGGTAGTAAATTACTAACAGGTGGATGAATTTGTTTATAGCTTTTTTTTTTTCAATATCTGCTAACTACTCGTTTCTGTTTGTTTTGGGAATATTGAATCGTACTGTTAAACAATTTATATGATAACCTCATTTTCCTATTCAAATCTGGGAATGTGTTCCTCCGACCAAACTGATAAAAAGTCACTTCGTCATTTTTGAAGTCATTTTCATTCAGAATTTTTAACATTGTTTATTTTTTTTCAATGGTTAAAACTGTTCGTTCTGAATGACATAAATATTCTGAATTTTACACATCATGCAGACTGTATACAATGGAGACCTATTTATCACCCACTGCATATTTGCAAGTGTTTACTGATGAGAAGCATTTTCTATAATATCAGGCAGTAAGATACATATTTTATATATAAGTGCATCTGAGCATACTTCTGTATGTCCTTCAAATAATATCATTTTATTGCACTCGAAAGAGTATTAAGTATTATGAAATACTAAATTGCACTTTGGAATCTTTACCCGGCTTGAACCACTTTTCATATCAATAGTAGAATTTTAAACGGTCAAATAATTCATTAGTGCCATGTTATACCTGTTTTAAGATTAGTGTATAGATACCAAAACAGTGAGACAGTAAATAGGTATTTTAATTAACAATATTTAGGGTATTACGTTACATTTAAGAAGTTGAAAAGCTACAATAAAAAAAATGATTTAAAATATAAACAAATAAAAAATAACAGAAACAAAGAAACAACATACATCAAAAACTATGAACAATTAAGTTAAGGGTATTTAACTATATGAAAGATCCTTTTAGTTTCCTGTTTTTATTGTTTGTTCTAGTCTCGGACTATCTGATAGATTTATACAGTTATATACATTTCTAATAATCTCTTGACTGAGCAGGTTTGAAATTGTTTGAAAGAAAAACACCTAACAGCGATATTTTGCACGAAGCTAAAAGGGTTCTCTAGATAATATTCATAAAGCTGTTTCCGCTAATATACATTCTTTAACCCTTGTTATTTTCAGCAACATATCATACGGAGGCCTATAGCAGCCCCCATACCCCTACGTCGTACCAATAGTTAGGTACTGGTCCCCTCTTTTCATTGATTTCTACACTGTTATACTGTTGGGCAATTATTTAGCGTTGGTTAAACTGTGAACAACCCAATTGTTGGGTAAATAATATTAACCAACTGTTGGTGAAATTTTACCCAATATTTGGGTAATTAGCAACAACTTTTACCCAACAGTTAGGTAATTAGCCAACATTTTACGCAACGTTGGTAATTATTTACCCAGAAGTAGGGTTGTTCATAGTTGAACCAACGTTGGGTAAATTATTTTCCCAACGTTCTAACAGTGTAATAAATCAATATCATCCGTTAATGTATGGCGTCACTATGATGTCATAATTACATGAAATCTGAAAAATCAGCATTTGTATGGAAAATATGCAAAGTAAAAACTTTCTAAAAAAATTGAAGAAATATCCCATTTTCATGCGTTCTGTTTCCTAAATAATGTAGAAAATCACTAGTTTTAGCTAAATAACAAGTTTTAAATGAATATCTGCTATAAAAATAACTACAAAATATATTTTTGAAATCACGGAGCTACACCCCCAACCTCCGAACTTTGAACGGACAATGTAACCTCCATCAAAGTCGTAGGGTCGAATTTTGTGTTCGCTTAAATGAGCGCAAAGAACATAGAGGTACAGTGAGTCATTTAGCGCTGCGTCTAAGGGATTTTTAACGTCAGAAAAAATCGGTGGGAGTGATACCAACCCCTCTCCTGGTATATAGAACTAGGATTAACATATTACAGTAAGAATTAATAGTACACTGTTGCCCATATATTTGGAATATATTTTTACCACCTTTTTATGTAAAGGTCAATCTATGAGGAAAATATCTGGAAACTTATGTTGCTTTGGTAAGATTTGATATATAATCTATATTGGTTATAGTGAAATGAAGCTACGAATGTGATAATATTTCTTATGTTTTGGTAGGGGAAATAACACAAATGGGTCAAAAAAAGGTGAATTTGAAGTCAAATTTGATTTGACAATGCCTGGGTCAAGGTCACTTAAGTTGAGTGGTCAAATTATGGAATGTTTATCTGAAATAGAGTGATAAGCAGGCGATTAAATATCTTGGTCACGCTTGACTTTGCCAAGAGAGTGCTTAGAAGCAAATCATAAAATGATTCTTCAACGCTCCTCAATTTACATAAATAGGGTGGATCGGTCCCTGGTTGTATATGACATCTAAGAAACATTTTACGATGTCACAACCCTATTTGTGTAAAGAATCATTTTATGATGTTAAAGTTGCTAAAACCAATGTTACAACCATTTACAAAAAACAAAGATTCTGCACCATTCATCATCCAACCGTTCACAATTTTAAACATTTCGAACAATGGTAGTTGTTACCACAAAGTTAAAAATTTAAAAATTTTGGATGAAAATGTTTATTCAGAATTAAAATCGTATTTCATGGTAGCACTTTCGCACATTTTGAAAAATTCTAAATGAAATGCCTACAAAAATGGCGAAGTACACCTTGCCCATAACATGTGCTCTAAAATTCTCTCAGTCAAATTTAGGGTTGTTACCAGACGAATCTCAATCAAATTAATTTATTGCTAATTTTCTAAAATACTTTCCATTAGAGCGGCTTTACTAACAAACAATACAAACTCTTTAAAAAAAAAATACTCTTATATTTTGATGTTTTAGCAATATCAAGAAGAAATAAACAAAGCGTGATGTTAAAATTGCATTTGTACTTAAAAATCAGTTCACACAATGTTCATTTAACTCTTTTTGAATATATTGACCGCGTTGACTATAAAAAGCATTCAAATCATTTGAGCAAGTAACTTTAAATATCACAGGGAAACAAACAACAAAATCTTTCTCCGATTGCCTTTTGTGCTAAGATCAAGAAATCATGAGGATTTATTTTTTGAAAAGCACTAACTGACATAGCAAAGAAATGAATGAAGGCATGATTGGATTCAAACAAAAATTGAATATAACAACTTGTGTAAGTATGTGTAAGTTTACGCGGCTGATATAAATCGCTGCTGCATAATGAGGCACGTTATTATTATACCTTGCAGGAACAATACTTAAATGTTAAACAAGGAATCATTTAGGGAAAATGCGGAAAAGGGGTTGAATTAATCAACAATGCTGATGTGCACTCTGGCAGAATGGGGTACTAGTATGTTATTAAAAATGGAACAATACGCTTTAGCAACAAAATTTGATATCATCATTACCATCATGTGATCATATTAATATCTATCGTTAATACTAGTAAACTTTTCTGTGTCTGAAGTCATCCTTTGATTCTAATTTTTTATCCTTATCACAATTTCCAATTTGTATTTACATAAATCAAGTTTGTTTTCCTGAGATTCGTATGTTTAGGGTTAAAACATAAGACAGTTGTCATAAGTTTATGTAAAGACTTATTTAAGGGTTACAGGAAATACCGATTATTATTTATTTATAATACACCATCGTTTTTGATATACATGATATTCTTTGCATGCATTATCTATATTTTAAACAGTCTAAGAAGTAAAAATCCATGACTTTATTTAATTAGAAAATCGTAACTATAGATCACCTTTTTTACATTTTTATCTACCTGAAGAAATTGTCAATATTAGATTAAATACAGATCAATTACACCAGTTAATAATATTCACCTACATAATGTTTATCATATGCATTACATCTAAGACATTATATATATATAAATGATTAATTAATTTGCAAGGATTATTTAGGTTATCATAAATGTATCACTTTCAACAATCTTAAAGGTCATTTTAACTTGTTGTAAACACTAAAATACGCCACATTAGGCCGATATTAAACTATTATTTTCTCATAATAAATGATAATTATTATTCTCTTTTCATAAATACTATTTATGTTAGTTATTTTGACTATTGTTTAGGAGTCAATGTTGGCAGTTACAGTTATACATCAGAGGAGGTTTTCAAGATATCCCACAATGCATTATTCTGATACACTTAGATATAATAGGCAATAATGGTTTTCTGGACAAGGGCAGTTAGGAATTTGAGAATTCCATTGAATAGTACTAATTCATACCTTTCCAACGATGTGTTTCTTTTCAAAACAGCCCAGTGTTTACCCACATTGCTGACACTTCAAAAACGTCAGAAACCTGTACAAAAGTATAGGAGTTGATTTGGATTTGCATGTACATTGTACAATGTTGCATTGCATCATGGGATATTGTGAAAACCTCCTCTGGTTATACATTATAATGATTATAACAAAATGTTGATGAATAAAAAGTCAAACTCTAATAATATGCTGAAAAAATTTGGCTACCATACCTGGACACGTGATAAATCTTAAAATGCCAAGGAGACCAAATCCCTAGGAAACCACGGGTAGACTATTGAGTGCATAGGACACATTGCTTGTCTTAAATTAAGTTAAAAAAAAGTGTTAATGCCATCAGAAGGTAAAACTCAGAAACGGGAAACAGCCGACATCTTTTATCAAGGCAACACTCGGTGGAATTTGTAAAAAAGGTGCAATTAGATTTTACAAACATCGACGTCCAAGTTCCACATCATCAGAAGTATCCAACACCTGCATATGAAATCTTCGGGCACACCATGTCGATTTGAAAGAAGTAAAGATCTTGGAGTTGGAGTCGCATATTTTTGGACGTAACATAAGGAGGGGCCTCTGCATTAAAGAAAAGCAACCACTAAAATCAACCAAGACGGGCTGCTGAATGGTGCTAAGACTCTACAAGTGGATTTTATATATCAAGTCAAGTGTCCACAAGGCCACTGACATTTACCTTTTGCCAGTCAAATTCCAGATGACGATTGAAAAGAAAGTATTGAATTTAAAGAAATATATTACTTGCATTTATAGTTTACATCGAGCTAACATATAGTGCATTAAACATATCCATGAAATGCTTAACAGCATTTTTTAACATTTGACAGTATTTATACTAGGAAACATTCCTTAGTTTGAGGAAGCAGACATCCCCGGCATACCTCCCGCATAGGAAACCTGCCAACTAAAACAACATAAATTGAGTGGATGAAAGCAAATTTCAAGGAGCAACTAGAATTTTTATGGGATTTTGTCTGTAAAAATTGAGGTTGTTGCCGAATGAGGTTCACCCGATTAAGGCATTTCATGTATTTCTCCCGCTTAAAATGCTGGTAAAAAGTTTTTTACTCTACTATATAAAAAGTTGAGTCAAGGTATATTTAAGTTGAGTTATTTGTTACTCTTAAATATAATTTCTTTAAACATCGAGTTTCATGACATATGTGAATGTCTCCGTTTCTGGTTTAACATTATGTCACGAAATAATATTAACACCATTTCCCTTGCCCTTATTCTCTAAGTTTAGAAAGCTTTTTTTTTTTAAAGTTATATTACATGCGATTTTGGTTTGCATCAACTTTAATAATGGTGCATTAAGAAATATCAAGGTAGTATTCAGCTACATCCTTTAGAATTTAAACCTTGTCTTACCGGGGAGGGGTTACCGTTACCACAACCACTAACGGATGATTCCCTGTCGCATAAAACGCAAACGAATACGACCTAAGAGATACAGGTAGTTGTAAGTTCTTCCCTTGCGGTCATTTTGGCGAAAAAAAAATCATAGGTGCTACTTTCAGGGGGGTCAGGTTATCCCGTCAAAGTCTTAAGGTAAGGGGGTGGTTGCCACCTCAGAATAGCGTAAGTCGCCATTTTGAAAAATATCTGCGTGGTATGTACATAAAACTCACAGAAAATCTCAGAAACACCATTTCTTTATAAGCAAAAAACTGGGTAAAATTTTTATATTTGAAACTTTTTAAGCAAAATTTAGATATTTTTTTTGCTAATATTGGCGAAAATCGTGATTTACCTATGACGCCGTTCCTGATTTTCATTATTTAGGTATCAATAGAAAAAAGAGATCCTACCCTATACTATGGTACCAAACAACTTAACTTTTGGCGGTTAAATTTTAATTTCATAGAGGGAGGGGGTAACCACCCCATCCCCTTGATAACAAACGTTACAAAATTTACCTTTGTAAGACAAGGGTTAACAGTTTTTATAGTATGAGGAAACATACGTCCCCGGGCATACGTCCCGCATAGGAAACTTGCCAAATAAATCAACGTTTAATGAGTGGGTGAATGCAAATTTCAAAGAGCAACGATGTGTATTAAGGGTTGATGACCTCAATCTGCTCAGAAAAATATGAATCATAACTATTTTTTAATCATGAAAAGATAAATAGTTTCCACTGGATTTGCGGGGACTCGAACCATGGATTATGGCAAGATCTACCGCTGGCTATCAAGGCAGCGTTGAGATCGTGAACTAAAATCTAAAACATAAACATTAGAATACCGTTTTTTTCTTTTGTTTACATAAAAATTGCAGTTTTTGCCTCATTGGGATGCTCCATTTGTAAGTAAATTATGCGAATGCGTATATCAGACAAAATGTAGATAATGTAGATACTAAAACCAGACAATTCACAGCTCAAACAGGGCGAACTCAGAGTCGTAATTCACGTCAGGTTTTTCGGGCAAAACAACGCGGGTTTGTTACATTATCATTCAAAATCAACACAACATATTCATAAAATATTATTTGTAATTCAATAAAAGGTATCAAGCCTACAATCTGTTAAATTTGAAAACAGTCGAATCGTTCGAACATCATAAAATCATGAGGTTTCGGCGAAATAGACGTCAATTTTTCGAAGTAGTCTATTGACGTAATTTTGACCTTGATAATGGACGAAAAATCTCTAGTAAAGGTGCATGTATAAACTAGAGACTCTATTCCATATGTACGCCAAAAAATTGTGATATTCTGATATGTGTAAGTAGGTAAAAAGTTGCAGTAAAGATGACGTTCAGCCAAACGGCACCCATTTAGGGACTCAACCCTTAAATACGAATCTGACTGTCGAAGTAGAGGTTGATACACTTTGGGGTTTGCATTTTTGTATTTCTCATTCGCTAATACAGTACTTATATGAACGATAAATGTAGGAATGAATGTGTCTGTTTTTCTAAAAAAGGCGTTTAGCCTTTAGATAGGGTTTAGAAAAAGGTTAAAGACGTGGTGATGATATAAGTGAATGAAAAACCATTCCCACAATATGCATAACCGAAATACCTCGATAAGATATATGTTATCATTGGTAGTTAGACAAATTAATTTATATATAATCATATCGAGGCTCATTTATTCGTGACGATTATCTTTACGTCATTCAATTAAAAACGCTAATATAAAACCATATAATTTTAACAGAAATAAAACATATCAACATTTTTTTCCTTGGTCTCCCGTCTTGTTGTTTTGATAATTTAATCACACTAGAATTTTTGTTTTCATAGCACATGAATGAAATGAATGAATACAGAATTGAATTAAACAAAATTGATTTGGAAATGATAAATTTGAAATGTCAAACTAACAAATGTTGAAAAATGAAACTATGCAGGTATGCGTTTTGGGTGTGGTTTTTTTTTTCAATTTGTTTAAGCAAAAAAAATACAAACTGAAATCTTACATGGCCTAAATGAATGGCAGGCGTCACTGTTTCATATTTCGATGTGTCTGAATAACCTTCAACCTATTCGGTAAAGGCAAACATCTTGTAATTATACTTTATAAACAACATTTTATACAATCGTAATCATTAATATCCATTAATAATATCATTCTAACTAATGGTCTTTTGTGCAAAACTAATTAGTCAAAGGATACTTCATTCAGGCTGATACAGGGTGTCCAAAATTAACTGCCCATTTTAAATGCTTATAACTTGCAAACCAGGATTCGTATGGTAACTATAGACATATTTATTGATAGAAAAAACTTGTAGAATTATTTTGGTACCAAACAATATGCAATCACTAACCTTCTAGGATAGCAAGAATATCTTAAAGTTGAAAGTGGTTGAACAACTGTACCATTCATTGTTGTCGCTCTTCAACATGACGCTTAATACACCTAAACAGTTTAGAATGGCTTTTTTAATTAACTTTTTCATATAGAATCATATCGCTTTAGACAAAGAAAACCTGACCCTTCCACTCTTGTGATTTAAGTAGACACTTCAGATGATTTTTTAATTATGCATTAAATTCCTAATTTTTGCATAAAAGCAGTTGATCTAAGGAATCCAAAACCGTTTGAATTTTTAAAATCCGACTTTCCGATGCAAAGTTATGAGGGTTTTTGTATCGCTATTTTAACTAATTTTGGAGAACGCAGGTCAGGGGATAATTCTTTTACTTTCTTTATTTTCGAATAACAAGGTCACGTCACTTAAGGCAGTTACACCGGTTGTCTATACACAGAGTAATTTGGTCAATATTTCAATTGTCTGAATTTGGTCAATATTTCAATTTATATTACACACACAGGAGTTATTTTGCACCCACACATGCGCGGGGTATTTAAAGATGATTAATTCCGCATGTTAAAGGGCTGATCATCACTAAATTTGGGCGAAATTGAAGGCGACACATTTCACCCAAAGGATCATTATTTTTGCCGCTTGTTGTTTAATAACATGTGATTAAGCAGATGTATTAAAAAAATTCTTGGGTGCGCATGGATGTCTATATACCTTGTAGACAACTGAAATTGTTCATCATGAGTTTGTTACTGATCATCCAGGATTGCAACTCCTTGACACAACACGAAAGCTTATACAATGCACACTTAGCATCACCAGGTCTTGTAGGATCAAAGGAAATGAATACATATATACATATTTATTCATTTATTGAGCGCCTTTCCAAAAAGACCAAAGCACTTCACAATATATAATCATAAAATACACATAAAATATGTGTACCGCCGCGGCAAAAGGGTCCAGTTGTCGGCTTGTACATGTTGCTCCTTGTAGCATATCTAATGTATGGTATTTGTATACATCAGATATGCTACAATGAGCAACATGTAGGAGTCGACAACTGGACCCTTTTGCCGCGGCGGTACACATATAAGAAAGTTAAAACCACAATATAAATATACACTTGCAATGGAAAACCTACTATTAAAAAGTTAATTAAACATGGTATATTATTTACACAGAGTAAAACACAAATATTAAAAACGTCTACTCTTTAGGGAAGAGATATGTTTTCAACAACTTTTTAAAAACCTGAGCATTTGGGGCTAGACGAATTTCCGAGGGTAAATTATTCCATAATTTAGGCCCAAGTGTGGAAAAACTTTTGTCACCGACGGTCTTCTTTGTGGCGGGGGTTGAAAGACGAGGGATATCTTTGTTAGATCTAAGACCTTGGCGACCCGAGTTGTACTTACTAATGAGATTCTGAAGATAAATTGGAGACAATTTAGATACACTGTTGTACACATGCAGTAAGATATTGAATTCTATTCTTTGCTCGACTGGCAACCAGTGCAATTCCCGCATAAGTGGAGACGCAGAAGTACGTTTGGGGACCTGATAGATAAGACGCGCCGTTTTGGTAATGATCGACTTATCAGCTGCATTCGACACCGTCGACCATGAGATCCTGTTGCAGCGTCTAACTGATGATTTTGGTATTGAGGGTGTCGTTTGCACATCATCCGCGGATATATAATAATCGATGGAATTCCTACGAATTATGTGACTCCAATAACATGGGAATAGTATGTAAAGGACTGGGGACCGATGATGGACCCTTGAGGAACCCCAAAACGGAGAACAGACTGTTTAGACATGGAGCCATCTTCCATCACCTGGCAAGTCCTATCACTCAGATACGAACTAAACAAGCTGCAAACGACACCCTCAATACCAAAATCATCAGTTAGACGCTGCAACAGGATCTCATGGTCGACGGTGCAGCTGATAAGTCGATCATTACCAAGAAAACACCCTGTTGATTGTCAATTGCTCTAAGAAAAGTATCCTGAACAGAAAGGAGGGCCGTCTCAGTACTGTGTGAGGAACGGTAGGCAGACTGCAGAGGCTCAGACAATTTATTGGCTTCAACATATGATGTAACCTGACTGGAAACAACCTTCTCAATCAATATACCCACAAAGGGCAAATTGGATACGGGACGGTAGTTCTTCAGTTGCTGAGTATCAAGGGGAGGTTTTTTGAGAACATGTGTTATGATCGCCTTGCTCAAAGTAGCCGGGAACCCACCTGAAATAAGAGATCCGTTAACTATACGGCAAAGAACATGAACAAGGGAGGGAAGGTGCCTTTTCACTAACCATGTGGGCATTGGGTTTAGATAACATGATTTGGAAGCACATTTCATGATGACATTACTTAAATCCTCAGTAGAAATAGTACTAAAATGAGAAATAATTCTATGTAAGGGGTTAGCATTAACAACAAAGTTAGTAGCATTGGAAATGTCAATACAATCCACCTCAGATCTATTTTTTTTTTCAACTTTACTAACAAAGAATTCACAGAATTCATTGGCCAGAGTATATGATGAGGTGGTAGTAGGCAAGACTTTCTTGTTGGTATTTAACAACACACTTATAGTCGTATACATGTCTTTAATGTTACAGTTAGAAAATTTCTCATTAAAATGTTCCATCTTTGAATTACTAACAGTCTCAGCCACATCCCTTTGGGCCTGGATATACGCTTGGCGATCATCCTCAGTACGAGTCTTTCTCCAACGCCTCTCTCTGCGACGACGAATGCGGCGGGCATCTTGAACTGACTTGCCATACCAAACTGGTTTCCTGCGAATAGTCCGAGAACGCGTGGTGATGGGAGCATGTAAATCAAGGACTTGAACACACTTGTTGATATGTTTCATGTCTGTTAAAATGGCCAATGTAACTAACTGACTGACTGACTGACTGACTGACTGACTAACTAACTAACTAACTAACTAAGCATTTGTGTACTTATTACTAGGTATGGCGAACTGAGAAGTCTGTTTCAGCAAACATGGTAAACTAGAAATGTTTTGAAGTATCGCAAAATACTGTCCCCGAGGTGCTGGATGATCAAGACGTCCTCAGTATCGATCATCCAACACTAAGGGACAGTATTTTGCAATACTTCTCCAGAATAAACCATGTTGCATTTGTTTTACTACATCTAAAAAATCAAAATATAACTTATATAGAAATAAATCTTGAAGACACAAACTTTGCCGTGAGCCATAAGGTAGTACCATGCTGAAATTTATGAGTAAGGTTTGTGTCTTTTTGACAAAATTTCCCCATTCAATGGAAATACTTCATTCATTTTTGTCAAGAACGGCGCAATTCTGCCAATAGATACAATACTGCACCTTAATGATTTGTTACTACTTTCCCTGCGTGCAACGCATAAACGCATACACGTACGTCTTTGTTGAGTATTAACGCAGACACGGCAAAGTAGTAAACATACTTTTTAAGGTTGCTTAGCACAGATAGAATTCCTCTATTCATTTTCCTTATTTTTTGATATATGGTGTTTTCATATGTGCTGATCACATTTCTAAAATAAAATAGGTGGTCACCGACTCAGTTTTTTAGAAAAGTCCATTTCAAACATTATAAAGCTTTACCACTTGATTTCTATAGTAAAATCAAAATAAATCAGACAAAAACACTTATAATTAAAAAACGGCTCATTTCTTTTCATTTTTAACATATGTTGGTCCTTATATAGTTTTTTTTTTGTTAAACCGTAATAAAACAATATGGTCACCGACTTGGTTTTTGAGATATTAAGCACAATTAAGAAATGACCAATACCTTAAGCACTGTGCCGTCAGGAGTAACGCGCATGGTCTTTTGCGTGAATATAAAAATGACGCACGTGTAAGATCGCGTTATATTAAAGCGCAAGATACAGAAAATGCGCTAAAAGCCCGAGATAAATACTTTGAAATTGTGTTCAACACCGCTGACATCAGCTAACTCGTGGTCCGACACCGTTTCTGTGCTAAGCTACCTTGATCGTCTCCGCTATTTAACATAAAATAAAAAGACTGTACTAACTTATAAATATTCAAGAGGTGTAGTAATATAATAATATCCCTGATCTTTGTTTTATTTCCGAGATCTTCATTTCTGACCCTGTCATTTTATATAGTTATCCCATTACAACACTGGCGTAGCAATAGGGTGGCATGGGTGGACAAAGTCCATGGGCCCCCAGGGATAGGGGCCCCATACATAAAGAGCAAAAAAAAAGAAAAAGGGAAAAAAAGAAGAAGAAGAACAAGAAGAAGAAGGGGAAAAAGAAGAAGAAGAAGAAGAAGAAGATGAAGAAGAAGAAAAAGAAAAGGGTTGTCGGGGCCCCGGGTAAAAGTGCGTTATTGTAGAAATCATGAACGATGACTTGTTATATGTGTGGGGCCCCGTTTATATAGTTATGGAAAAGGTAACCTAATTCAAATAGCACCTAGAACCTCTTAGGACCATCATGAGGCCCACCTGTATTATTGGAGAGCTGTCGGGCCCCCAGCGAAAAATGAGTTATTGTAGAAATCATGAACGATGACTTGTTATATGTGTGGGGCCCCGTTTATATAGTTATGGAAAAGGTGACCTAATTCAAATAGCATCAAGAATTGATAAAGGCCCCTTAGGGTCAATCATAAGGCCCGCCTGTATTATTGGAGAGCTGTCGGGCCCCAGGGAAAAGTGAGTTATTTTAGAAATCACGAACTGGAGTGCTGATGACTAGTCATATGTGTGGGGCCCCGAAATGACGTGATTTGCACTTTGAAGTTATATCCCCTGAGGGTGGGCATCCCCTCAGACACCCCCTATACGGTTTATCTTTGTCGATTGCTAAATGCTAGGCTCAGAAGTACCGCCGAGATTATACAGAAAAAAATACCAACGTGAAGCATCAACTAAACAAAATCTATTGAACAAATGGCGTGATTTGAACTTTGAAATTTCAAAATGTCTATACCCCCTCAGATACCCCTCCCCCTCCATATCATTTGTCGATTGCTAAACGCAATTCCTGAACTAAGCTGCTCACATATGGACGAAAAAAGTGCTAACTTGACACATGAATTAGACGAAAATAATGCACCAATGCACCAAATGGCGTGATTTGCACTTTGAAATGTAAAATTTTTCTATCTCCAGATTGAGCACATCCAATGCACCCCTCCATATCATTTGTCGATTGCTAAATGCAATTCTCTGAACTAAACTGCTCAGATATGGATGAAATAAGTGCCAACTTGAAACATGAATTAGACGAAAATATATATGCACCAAAATGGCATGATTTGCACTTTGAAATTAAAAAAATATCTATCCTGAGGGGGCACCGTCCCCTCAGTCATCTCCTCCATATCATTTGTCGGTTGCTAATTGATATGGATGAAAAAAGTGCTAACTTGAAGCATCAATTAGACACAAATATATGCACCAAATTGCGTGATTTGCACTTATTTGCATTGAAAATGAGGCTCTTGCTCTTGGTAATAAGGGCCCGGAATAAGGGGGCCCCGCACTGATTCTTGTCCATGGGCCCCCGATCCTCTTGCTACGCCACTGATATATCTATATATAATTTCTACTTCTAAAGAGAAAACTGCACCTTGCATCTCTTATCATGAAAAACATTATTCCGCACTTAAACAATTTCTTAAATGACAAAGGAAATGATATTGAACATAGAATAAACTGAGAACATATTTAATTTCTGATGTTAATTTAAAAAAATGATTAAATCAAATCAAATAAATTTGAATTCATCATAAGTAGACTGCCCCAAGACAGAAAGATAAAAAGGATTGTTAATATTGATATACGTGATTCTGATTATATCAAGTCTTGTTTATAAAGTTATTACATAATTCCAGATACGTATATCAAATAAATTTGAATTCATCATAAGGAGTCTGTCTTTAATGTATTTAGTCGACGGGTATACTACGTATGTTCAAATGCACAGATATAAATCGTCATGTTAGATATCATCATACTGGGCATTCAAACCTCAAGTCAAAAGATGTTGTATTATTGGAAAAAAATCAAAAGATGGAATAAAACGTATAACTTCTTTTAAGGTTTAGGAGTCAGTTGTTAAATTTTTCTGTTGATCAATCGCAATTTAGTAATTGTGTCATTAGCTTGGTTATGCTAAACGTGTATGTTTTCTATTTTTGTTTTAATTGAATAATGCCATGTCTTCTTTTATTTTTGCCACGTGCTTGAAACGATCATCTAAGAAAAGAAGCAAAAAGAAAGCAATTGTTGTGTTCTAAAATGTCATTTGAAATCATGTACTAAAATTGCTTTACATAATAAGCACTTAAAACGACATCAATTGAGGAGCGTAATGCATATTGTGGGAATTATTTTTCATTCACTTATATCATCACTTTTTTTTAGAAAAACCAGCAACATTCATTCCTACATTATCGTTCATATAGGTACTGTACAAGCGGATGAGAAATACGAATGCGAACCTCAAAGTGCATCAACGTCAAGTTTGGCAGACAGATTCGTATTTATTTCACATCGTTGCTCTTTGAAATTTGCGTTCACCCACTCATTAAACGTTGATTTATTTGGCATGTTTCCTATGCGGGACGTATGTCCAGGGACGTATGTTTCCTCATACTTTAAATCGTTTCCTAAACTAAAAACTGTTAAATGCTAAAGAATGCAGCTAAACATTACCTGGATATTTCTTAATGCACCATTTTTAAAGTTGATGCAAATCAAAATCGCATATAATATAACTTTCCAAAAAATTGAACTTTTTTAACGTATAGAATATAAGAAGGGCAAGGGAAATGGTGTTAATATTATTTCGTGATATAATGTAAAACAAGAAACGAAACGTCACATATGTTTTGAAATTCGATGTTTAAAGAAATTTTTATTATAGATTTAAAAAAATTCAACATAAATATACCTTGACTCAACTTGAATCATTTTTAGTTGAGTTAAAAGTTGAATCAAAGTTCGAGTTAAACGTTGAGTCAAAGTTGACTCAGCATTTTTCCTCAGCATTTTAACCGTGAATAATAATAAATATCGAACGTTTGCTGTCGTACTGGACACTACGCTAGCAAATGAGAAATAAATGAAAACGCTTTGATCGGGTGAACCTTATTTAATAACAACCTCATTTTAACAGACAGATTCCATAACACATGTAGTTGCTCCTTAAAATGTGCTTGTACCCACTCGTTAAAATACGCTTTTTTATTTTGCTGGTTTCGTATGCGGGACGTATGCTGCGAATGTATGCTTCCTTAAGTTATGGAATGTTTCCTAGTCTAAATACTGTTACATGTTAGAGAATGCTGTTAAGCATTACATGAATATGTTTTAATGCACCATTGTTAGCTCGATGCAAAATATTAATGTATTAATGCAAATAATATAACTTCTTTAAACCTTAAGTACATAAGAGGGGTGTGGGTGTGTGGGTGTGTGTGTGTGGGGGGGGGGGTCCATTTTGCCATTTGGACGCAAAAATAATTATTGCGAAAAACAAAATCCAGGGTAGTTCTTGCCTCTCCTTTACATTACACACGTCTTCAGCATCTTTGTTTTCATCTTGATGGCCTTGAAATTCCTCCATCGGCTCATGTCAGAAACTTAGGAGTTGTCTTTGATCACTCCCTAACCATATCTGATCATATCACTCGTCTTTCTCGCTCCCTCAATTGGCAGATTCGCAATCTTAACCAAATACGAAGATTTCTGGATTTTGATGCTTGCCACAATGCTGTCCGTGCCCTCATATTATCCCGGCTCGATTATTGCTGCTCTTTTTTCAATGGTATCTCCAAGTAAGATCTCGCCCGTCTTCAACGGTTGTAAAACAAATGTGCCAGATTAATTTTCAAGAAGCCCAAACGTACCCACACTTCTCCTCTCATTCAGGAATTACACTCTACAAATGCTGAAAACGCTCCTCGCCTGACTACCTTTCATCTCTGCTCAACATCCAGAAATCTTCCTATTCTCTCCGCTCCTCTAAGGTTGTTTGTAGAACATCTAAGCAAGCTGGTGATAGAGCCTACTCCATTGCTGGTCCCAGACTGTGGAATGCTCTTCCCTCCTATATCCGCAATGCTTCGAGCATTCCATCCTTCTCTAAGGCACTCAAAACCCACCTTTTTTCTTCATAATTGTTTTGGGTTGGTTTTCCATTTCCTTCTGTTTTTCCGCGCCTAGTATCCTTTGGCAAATAGGCGCGTTATAAATCCTGTTATTATTATTATTTATAACAATGTGGGGTTTTTTTAGTCGCCTTTCTTGTTGCCATGATATCAATCAGACTACATTTTTGTTTTTATAGCACATGAATAAAATGAATGAATACATAATTGAATCAAACAAATGGATTTGGAAACTTGGGTAAGTATATATAAAGAAACATGTACGGATGACATAAGCTAGAATTGTGTAATAAACTCGAAATTAGTTACCCTCAAGATACAATTGTATTAATGATAAATTGAGAATGACAATTTAACAAATGCTGAAAATTTTCACCGTACCTAGATAAAACTATACAGTTATGCGTTTCATTTTAAAGCAAAAAATACAAACTGAAATCTTATATGGCCTGAATGTATAGCAGACATCACTGCTTCATATATCGATGCATCTGAGTAACCTTTACCCATTCGTATTAGTAGAAGCAAACATTTTGTAATTATGCTTTATAAACAACATTTTATACAATAGTTGTCCTTAAATCATTTGTCTGCCTGACGTCAGTTATGACTTGAGATTGCAAATTTTTAAATCTTAACCAAAATTTAATTTTATATCCTTTTTAAGAAACTTCTTTAGTAACATTGTCAACACAGATGACGTATTTTTAAGTCAAGTGTTTCGAATGTTTTTGAAAGAATTATCATGTGTCATGTTGAGCTTGTTGTGGTGACGTTCACTTATTTCAGAAACTATATTATTTGCAGTAATATTTTAATAATATCGAACTAACAATGGTGCATTAAAACCTATTCATGTAATGCTTAACAGCATTCTCTAACAATTAATAGTATTTAGACTAGGAAACATTCCTTAGTTTGAGGAAGCATACATCTCCGGCATACGTCCCGCATAGGAAACCTGCCAAATAAAACAGCGTATAACGAGTGGGGGAAAGCAAAGCTTAAGGGGCAACTACATGTGTTATGGAATATATCTGTCAAAAAAGAGGTTGTTATTAAATGAGGTTCACCTGACCAAAGCGTTTCATTTATTTCTCATTTGCTATTGAGTACGTATACCCAATACGGCAGCAAACATTCAATATGTATTATTATTCACTTTTAAAAATGTTGAGTACAAATGTTGAGTCAAACTTTGAATCAACTTTTAACTCGAACTTTGACTAAATTTTTGACTTAAAAAACTCTTTAAACATAGAATTTCATAACACACGTTTCTGTTTCCTGTTTTACATTATGTCACGAATAATATTAAAACCATTTCTCTTGTCTTTCTAACACAGCCAGAAGTCAGGTCGCTGAAATATCGCTTATTTTATTTTTATTTATGCATGAAAACTGACAGGAAATGCCGGTTTTTACATGCGTATGAATATTCATGAGATCGGATACCTTAGTTTAAAAAGCCTGTAAACTCGCCAAAATAGCATAGAATCTCAAACCAAACTTGCAATTAGAAGCATGAAAGTTATGAAAACATTTTGAAATTTTAAAAAAATGAAAAAATGGGAAATATTAGTGTCTTTTCGTGTGATTTTGCGAGCGTTTAATTTCCTCGAGTGAGGTCAAATTAGGTCTTTGCGTTTTACCTAAAATCTACGGTTCTGGACTTAATATATTTTAGCCACTTGGTCAAATGAGAGAGACAACACTTCTTTAGCAGATTTCCTAAAACATTTGAGATAAATCTGCTGAAAACACGTATCACGTAGGCAAATGTAACGCCTGGTCCAATGAGGTCAAATAAAGCATCAAATTTCTACGCAAAATATTATATAACCCCGGAAGTGATCAATTACGCGGCATTGTCTAATTGTTAGGTACATATAGGTAAAACACCCGTTCAATGATAGTGAGATCTCGATAGCTTACTGGTTTGGCTTTCGCTTTTGATTCTAGAGGTACCAGGTTCGAATCTTGACGGCGCCTTCTTTTTTTTTTCTTTTCTTTTTTTTCATTTGAAAACAAATTAGTATTTTTCCCATCATATTAGATTGATATTCCTTCAATAAACTATTTTTACACAAGAATTTCTATAGATAAACATGATAAAATTATTTCCCAATAACCCGTATGATATGCACAGTCAGAGCCGCAGGTCACAGTCACACGTAGACACGTGCTAAGAAAATGACGTCAGATTGGGCTGATATAGCCCAAGACCTTCGAAAGGTGTGACTTGTCGTTTACGATGTTCGTTGTGTATATCGGGATAATGAGATGACCGACATCGTGTCCCTTTCGAACGTTTAGTTGTAATGAATTTTCCCTCGATTTATTTTCTGTTTTACATGTCTTACAGGCATGATATATATTTCAAATTTCATATATATGATGTCTGATATCTCATCTTGCAGTTTGTAAAAGCATTTCACATACAATTTTGTAAAACACGCTACACGTAACCAGATTTGACCTCAAGTTTTAAAAGCTTAAAATTGACATTTTTTTAAAAAAATGCAATGAAATGAAAATTTTTTAGTCTCCACTGTCAAAAATAGGCTTATCTTATTGAAAAAACTCTAAATATTTTCATCCATATCTTTATTTTCTATTTGCACTAACCCCCTTGTGATTATAGGGGTTCGAAGTCCGAACTATCCGACAGGTCACATCGAGAAAAAAAAATCTAGCGACCGAGTTGTCCTGGTATTCTCCCGGTATATACCCGGGAAATGAAAATTAAATTGCTCATTAAAAGCTCATTTGCATAGGCTCTGCTGCCTGACTGAACATTCTCTAAGAAATCTTCATTTTTTTGGAAAGTTATATTATATGCGATTTCGACAATGTGACTTTAACAATGGTGCACTCAGAAATATCCGTGCTATGTTTTGCTGCATTCTTTAGCATTAACAATTTTTAGTTTAGGAAACGTTTTATAGTATGAGGAAACCTGCGTCCCCATGCATACGTCCCGCAGAGGAAATTTGCCAAATAAATCAACGTTAAATGAGAGAATGAATGCAAATTTCAAACAGCAACGATATGAATTAAAATACGAATCTGTCTGTCAAACTTGGGGTTGATACATTTTGAGGGGTTTTTTTTATTTTTTTTATTCGCAAATACAGTCAAGCAGTATACTTAGCACGATAAATGTAGGAATGAATTCGACTGTTTTAAGGCATTTTAGCTTACGATTAGTTTGTCCTTCAGAGAGTCTTTTGGAAAACATGACACATACTGATGATATTAGTGATTGAAAAAGTATTCCCAAAATATGCTTTACGCTCAATTGATGTTGATAATTAGCAAACTGCTAATGAGTTGAGTATATGATTTCAAATAACATTTTAGAATACAACAAATGTGTGTCTTTCTTCCTTTTATTAGATGTTCGTTTCAAGCACATAGCATAAATGAAAGAAGACAGGACATAATTCAATGAAAGCTAAAATAATAAATGTACTCGCTAAACTAATAATACAATTACTAAATTGCGATTTATCAACAGAAAAAAAATAGATTTATCAACTGGCTCCTAATGGTGCGTTTACATTACGACGACATGGCCCTCGACGTAGGAAAATCCTGGACTACAACCGACGAGTAAAGATGAAAAATCTAAGTTTGTTGACTGATAGTAACGAGTATCAGCGACACGACGGCAACAAGTGACGAGTGGTTGCTGAAAGAAACGCAGACTTACTGATAAATTAAAGAGTTTGGTTTGACTTTGGGTCAAGACTTCTTGACGTAGAACAACTGTAAGCAACGTAGTGAGGCGGCAAATGCTGACCTTGGCTGACGTAAAGGAACGAAAGCTAGAAGTTTGTGCGAGTATAAGGTTATTTGATTAAAATTACGTTGATTTAAATCGCGATTTAAATCACTTGGATTTTTTTAAAAAAATCACTGACTGTTTTTGTCAATTGAATCATTTCAATTTCTCTACAAGCACTTTCGAAACAGTTTTGAAATAATTAGCAATTAATCATCATTAGATGCAAGAACACAATTATAAACATTTTCCAAACAACACAATTTTTAACAATAAACCCATCTTATGAAACATTAACAATCTTTTAGCTATGAGTTTTTGAGCTAATAATGATAATTGACTGGAATATGTTACAAACCCCCAAACCTTCATGCAAAAGTGCCTGCATTTTGTTGATAAATCTAATAAAAGTTTTTCATTTTATGATTACTGTCGGGGCTCGGCAATAATTACAACACAGTAGCCACAGAGGATTTTTAAGATGCTGTAAAAGTTTGCAACTTGAAAATGAATGGTCAGATCAAGTGAAATTTTCAGCATACATTTATATTGTACTCTTCTTATTATTATTTAGCTAGAAAAGATGCAAGGCTGTCATTCAAATCGGAATAAAGAATTGCACCATTAGGCACTAATATGTACTTGTAGAAGCTAATCATAACTTTAGATGACAATCAAGTCCACTCCTTTGCTTCCTGAAACAATGTAAACATCCATTTTAAAAGCTTTGAACAAGACCACTAGTTTCAAAACTTTTTCAGTCCCAAGGCAGTAGCGTATCCTGATGGACACCAATTGAATCACGAAATGTAAAGATTTTTTATTTGTGTAGCTTTTGTTTCATTTAATTTAGTGGATTATTTGTCAAATGTCGTGATTTTTATCGAAAAAAAACCAGATTTTTGATTTTTTTTTAATCAAAAAAAATCACCAACCCTGTGCGGGTGGTACAATTATTCCTATTCACAGCTCTAATAAAAAGAGCTCTGTACAAAACCACAAAACACTGACAAAAGTTGACTGCAATTATGGACAATCGTTTACAAATCGTAACCCATCGCAGACCATCGTAGCAATGCGCCATCATTAGTTTACTTACGTAACCCAAAGTCGTTACAATTCGTTATCCACTGCAATATGTCGTCACAATTCGTCAAGTATTGTTGAAAACTATTACCAACGAAATTGTGACGACCTCTAAACTAATACAGACTGCTACAAACGATCATGGAAACGTCAAAGAACCGAGGGTTGCGGTGGCCAACGACATCTCAACGACATCAAATCTTATTCTATGTCATCCGAAAATTTTAAAACTTGTAACTGAAAGCGACCGATAGTAACGACAACCTGCGTAGGTTAGAGGCGTGTGCCAACGTGAACTGACTTTAACTAATGAGGAACGGCGTGAAATTCAAAACTGCAATTCGCAGGTCTACATTGCTTGTCGTTACCCCCAATACGTCGTAATGTAAACGCACCTTAAATCTTAAAATAAGTTATATGTTTTATTCCACCTTTTGTGCAAGATTCTTTTCAATAATAATATGTTTATTGACTTTATGTTTGAATGCCCAGTAGGATAATATCTAACATGACGTTTTATATCTGTGCATCTGAACATACGTAGTATGCCCGTCGATTAAATACATTAAAGACAGACTTCTTCTGTTTAATTCAAATTTATTTGATATATGTATCTGGGATTCTGAAATATTTTGATAAACGAGACTTGATATTTTCAGAATCACGTATATCAATATTAAGAAACCTTTTTATATTTCTGTCTTGGGGCAGTCTGTGTTATGAATACCACTTTTGAATCTTGATTTTTAATCATTTTGTTTAATTCACATCAGAAATTAAATATGTTCTAAGTTTACTCTATGTTGAATATCAT
>JXSR01S028020.1:13811-25643 GCA_000969725.1 Ophiothrix spiculata | reverse complement strand
CAGTTACAATTATTTTGTTTGAAAAGACAACGTCGAGGGTTTCTTATTTTGTGACAATTTAAGCTTAGAACGATGAACAAGATAATGAAAAAACCAACAATATTCTATTGATTATGATCCATCGATGGTTTAAATGTTTAAACTTGTTTTAACGTCACTACAACACATTTTAGTTGAAAAATCCTCACAATTATTGCTGAGATCACCCTTCTTAGGTCTTAGGAATTGGTACTATTCCACTTAGGGACTATTCTTGTGGTTTTTCACCTCTAAGCAGCGTGCCATTGCAGATATCTAGTAGTATGTTGTTGAAACTACCAGATTTCCAAACCTCAGCAGGTATTCCATCAAGGCCAGAAGCTTTACCATTCGACAGTTTTCTAAGTACAGCCTAAAGTTCTTCAGCTGTGAAAGCTCCTGTTTCAATTGGCAAAGTATTCTCATTGATGGTTTGAATTTTTTCATCAGGGTTGGTAGCTGAAGGTGGGGATCCTAGTAGGGTGGAAAGGTAGTCTCTCCATTCCTTACAGCGTTCTGATGTAGTGTTGCCTTTAAGTCTACCTGATCTGGTTGCTGTTCTGCCAGTTACATCATTTATCACTGTCCATGCCATCCCTCTCTGGCTACTTTGAGAAGCTGATCTGATGGTACTTATTTTCTCTTGGAGATATTCCTCCTCAACACTGCTGTAAGCTTTGTCGAGATTCTGCTTTGCCTGATCAAACAGTTCTTTGTCACGTTCACTGTTTGATTCTGTGAACTGCTTGTGAGCATCAGCAAGGTTCTTTCTGGCTCTGCTTACACGTGCATCCTCCCACGATACTTTCTTACGTGGGCTCTTTCTCCTTTCTGGTAGGCAATTGGAAGCAGCAATTTTGTGTGCTTCAACAAAGAGTGGATACTTCTTATCAGCTGTGAGCTCCACCTCATCTTGAAGAGAGCAAAGGACATCAAACTGGTTATGCACTTCAACGGCATATGAATGCTGGAGATTTTTGTCAGCACTGAATTTCTTCCAGTCATATTTTGGTGTCCTCTTGGTTTTCGTCTTTATGGCTCTCAAACTTAGTCTTAGTCTTGCGGTGACAACTCTGTGGTCAGAACCAACACTGATGAAAGAGCTGTAGGCATTGCAGTCGCATGCACTGTTCTTCCATTTCTTGTTTATAGCAATGTAGTCTGGTTGAGATCTTGCTCCATTGGGGTATTGAAAGTTCCACAACTTTCCTTTTTTCTTCTGTAGAATGGTGTTGATTGCTTTCAGCTCACATTCTTCCAAGAAATCTTCCAGATGTTTACTATTTCTGTTGGTCTTTCTATTGTATGTGAACTTCTTGCCTCCTTTGCCAATTTGTGCATTTAGGTCCCCCATGACAACTAGAACATTGTGTGGTGGTATATCTTTGGTAGTTTGGCGCAGATCTTCATAGAATCTTGTGACCTCAGAGTTATCTGCACAATTTGTTGGACTATAGCAGCAGATGACTGTGGTAGCTGGATTCCCGGCAAAATTTGCAACAATGATCCTGGACAAGATCTTCTGAACACTGCAAAGTGATTTTGAAGCATGAGGGTTGATAAGGAAGCCAACTCCTCCAACAGCAGCTCCGATGGTATTTCGTGTTGAGGATGATGTAATTAGCTGCCATCCATCAGGTAGGTTCTGATACTGTACTTCCACGTCATCATGGTGTAATCTGTGTTCTTGCAATGCAATTATAGATATATCATATCGTGATGCCAGTGAAACCAATTCACCCATCTTAGCTGTTGAGTTTAGTGTTCTTACATTAAACGTTGACACGTACACATTCTTCTTACACTTCATAAGTGGCGACTCCTTCCTCCACTGATAATCAGATGCGGCCCTCCTCGAAAGGTTTGGGGTCGTAGCGTCATGCTGCGTATTGGTAACGCCAGTGGATTCTGCTGAGTCAGGTTTATCAGGGGCTTTAACCCTGGTGCTGTTAGTTTTCTTCATCATGATTTCTTTCGTTGGCAGATTATGTGCAACATGTTACACATAACAAATTACACTGGTGCATTGCCACTCGCTACCAGTGTACAGGTGGAGCCAGTGATGTATAGTTGGCCTGATAAGATGGAATAGCTGTCCTCTGGTGACCTGATGAGCACCATCACAGTGAATGAATTAACTATGTTTGGACATGGGTGGATTTTAGATATAGGTTCAGCATCTTTTCCAATTGCCACCCATACTAAATCATATGGGGATACACCTGAGCCACCAACCACCAACCATTGTGAGTATGTCCACGCAGGTCAGTGTTGCTGGTGTCAGAGTCACTGATCATCACAAGGCTCAGGTGCCTCTAACCCTACCTAACCGATGGTAACCACTAAACCTAGGCAAATGGAATGCTGGAAGGAGAAGAACTAGAAAAAGAAGAAAAATGAGCTATGGAAGGTAGAGGTCGCTCGGTCCTCACTCTGGTAATCCACAAAAGAAACCAGTCCACCACTAGTAATTGAATATAGGAAAACAAATCTGACCCAAGTCATACAAAATGAAGTGATGATCAATGCCCAGTATTGATTTTTGAATGGCAATTAGTCTGCCAGCCAACAGATCGTATTATGCTCAAAAAAAGGTTTTGTCGGCATAATTAGTTTACAGACATCCAACCGTGTGGATTATATTCCTCGATGGGTGTATATTAGTGTATGGGGCGTTGGCCTTTTTTGATCTAATGGTAAAAAATGGTCAAAAAAGGTAAAAGAAAAAAGCCTAAAAATTACAAAATTAGTCAAAATTCATATTTTGGACAAGAACATAATTTTATTCCAATAACACCAGCCAATTACTCTACATTACATTCCAAAGAACATGCGTAGCCTATCGGAAAGATCCTCGACTGTTAATCACCGGCCGGGCATTGAGAGTCGTGGGTTCGAATCCGTTGGGCGGCGTGTATAGTGTCCTTGAGCAAGATACTTACCCTAATGTGCTCCTCTCCGCTCCAAATGTCCTAGCTACTATTAAATTGTGTAGAACGTTCTTATACATGTGCGATCAATAAATCATCGATTGCGACTTATTCCGTGTAGTTCAATTAGATCTGGACTCCTGGTCATGAGGGACACTCAGTCCGGCTTTCTTTAATGCTGGGGAGGTAACCCGGGAAGGTAACAGACTAGCGGGGAAGGAGGTGTGGTAAACTGTGGTAAACCTCTCACTGCAAATAAAACAAATTGTGGAGTCGTGCCCAATCGCTTCCGAATGAGAGATGGGCACTCCGACCTCTGAAATACAGGCCGTCAACTTTACCTTTTTCTACATTCTAAGGACATCTGTCTACTGTATACACGGTCATAGTCAGTTCACATAGCTGTTTCAAATTCAAAATGGCCGCCAAAATAACTGCTTAAAGCATATTTTTACTGAAAATTGACTAAATACATACTTTGCAATGCCTAAGTTATAGCATACAGTGGGGGAGCCAGGACCACTTCCTCTGCAACCCCAGGAGACAACAAATAAAGATTGATTTATTGATTGATTGATTAATTGATTGATTCAACCAAACCAACTTTTTAGGCTCTTTATATTACCCTTAAATACAATTCGGATGTTCTCAAAAACAAAAACTGGCCTCAAGCGAGAAATTCAAGATGGCCGCCAAAATTCCAGCCAAAATACTATATTAGCATTATTTTGGCCTAAACTTTGTATCTTGTAAAACACTTGTTCTAAATGATTATTGGGAAACGGCTTCTGGAGCTATAACAAATACATCTGACTCCAATTGTGGCATATCAATCAATCAATTAATCAATCATTATACAATGTACTTATATGATGACATGCATACCCAATGAATACACCGCCCTGGAAGGTTAATAACTAGAAAGGAAATTTTAGGAAATTTTTGTCATGTTGGAGCTAACGACGGATGCATTTTTCATTTTTTTATTTTGTCACGAACAAACTAAACCATTACATACTGAAAAAAATAACTGAAATATGTATGTAGAACTTTAAACTAAATAATTCATGGATAAGAAGTTGAAAAGATAATGTCATTTTAGGGTTGAATTTTATTTTCATTCACTTTATTTCAATATTTCGCCATTTTCTAAGTTCTCTATGGCAAAATTAACCAAATAAAAGTCAAAATCTGTCCGGCGCAACATTTTAATTATTCATAAATTGATTAGATCAGACCCTTAATTTACTGTACATAGCACCGACTGAAATCTGAGGACCTTTAAGACCTTTTTTTGACCATTTTTACCATAAAATCTAAACAATCACAAAGGCCAATAATGAACACCCCTTGAGGAAAATAATCAACATGGTTGGATATCAGTAACAAATTATATCGACAAAACTTTTTTTAGCATAAATTATGATCTGTTGGCTGGTCGACTAGTAAACGCAATAATTATATTGTTTCCGATATCATGTTACGGATGTTTGTCAATTTGCTGTTTGTTATTGGTTTTTAGGGGCGCTGGACCTTTTGGACCCAACACTTTCGTTTTGGTTGGTTACAGTTATCACTGGAATTTTATCTTTATTGAAGTTACTGCTTATAAAGTTTTAATGATTAAACACAAATTTGTGTCAGACACATTGTTGTTTGTGATATCGTATCATGAATTCATGTCAATTTCCAATTGTTATCATTGTGATGAAACGTGACAAACATATCCGTCGGATGTTTTACGAGTGTGTAACAACATCAAACCGTGTAAGAATGTAATTTGATTTCAATGAAGAACAAGCAACAAGATATATCTGGACAGAGAGTGAAAATAACAAAATATTGTATATTTGTTCATGACCTAATTTCTCCCTTTTTAAATTAAAGTTTGCTTTCCGTAAGTCCATGATCATATTACATTTGAAATTGTTGAACTTAAAACCTGTAAAAGATAACAATGTGTCAATTAACGTCTGACTAGCATTTGCTCTGCCAATAAAGTGTCAAAAAGGTTTTAAAATGGCCTATACACTTTAATTCGCCAATAAGAAATATGTTCAACTATCTTATACAATCTTGACCTTGTGTTGGTTACGTTTTCCTCCCTTCTAATTGTTACTTAAGGGTAAATGACCTCCATCTCCTCAGGAAAATGTGAATACCAACTATCTGTTAATCATGAAAAGATAAATGTATAGTTTCAACTGCATTTGCGGGGACTCGAACCATGGATTATGGCAGGGAGGGATCTACCGCTCAGCTATCCATGCAGCGTTGAGATCGTGAACTAAAATCTAAAACAAAAACATTAGAATGCCGTATTTTTCTTCTGTTTACATAAAAAATGCAATTTTGCCTCAATGCAATGCTCAATTTGTAAGTAAATTATGCGAATGCGTATATCAGACAAAATTTAGATAATGTAGATACTAAAAACAGGCAAATCACAGCTCAAACAGGGCGATCTCAGAGTCGTAATTTACGTCCAGTTTTTCAGGCAATATAACGCGGGTTTCATTCAAAATCTATTTATAAAATATTATTTGTAAATCAATCAAAATTATCGAGCCTACAATCTGTCAAAATTTGAAAACAATCGAATTGTTCGAACATCATGAAACTACGAGGTTTCAGTGAAAAAGACGTCAACGTCGAAGTAGTCTATCGGCGTCATTTTGACCTTGATAATGGACATGAAATCACTAGAAAAGATTCATGTATAAACTAGAGACTTTATTTCATATGTACGCCACAAATTGTGATATTCTGATATGTGTAAGTAGGTAAAAACTTGCAGTAAAAATGACGTTCAGCCGATCGAGACGATTTAGGGACTGTAGCCTAAAAGCAGTTAATTTTGTTGTTGTTTACAACTTTAATCATAATTTGCTTACAATAAACAATAAACGCGAGTAAAACTTTAATCAAGAGCTAGTTTAACCTTTATACTTTTAAACTGGGCCTTATTTATAGAGTTCATACATCACAGAAGGGTGTTTAGCTAAACCACGGTTTTAACTGAACACCAACTGTCCAGAAATGATACGCACCGATACAGCTTTCAAGCGGAAAAGTTAAATGAGCCGTGCTGTTGACGAGAAATTATTAGCTAAACAACTTCCTGGAATACGTATTTAGTTTGACTTGGGGACATGGGGTGAGAACCAAAGTTTAGTTCAACACGTGCTAAAATAATTGGAAATAGCGACGCATTTAGACTAAAATTAATTAAATTCTTAAATCTTTTCTCTTATACAGTGTATGAATCAATATTTTCAAAAGGATTTGCCTATTTTTTTTTTAGGCTTGCTAAAAGAAACAAAATTGGTGAAAAAATCATTTTGGAGTTTCTGGTTTTAAGCTGACTAGCTGTTTAATCAAAAATCTTGTGTCACACTTTTTTCCCCTAGATATAACTATTAAACATTGAAATAAAATTGACAATTGACATGGAACTAAGTATTTATTCTACAATTGTGCCGCAACTCTTTTATTACCATTGTTTGATGGAACATGATGAAAGAGAAACTAAATTTTTGTTTCGCATATAAGTATTGCACATCGATTGCACCCACTTCGTAAGTATATATAATTTTCTTCAAGCAACCCCATCTGGTCGGATCAAATCTTCGTTACCTCAGCGTCCCGATTCTCAATTTGTCTGTAAAGTCAATTTTACATTACGAACATATTTCTCTAAAATGTCACGTTTCGTAACAATGAGTAATATAAGATTAATGATAGTTATATACGTGTCCATGCCAGATACTATGAATTAGCGATAAAGCTTTTAACAAATTTGACGGAACAGATATGAGGAAATTGAATTATAGTTTAATATACATTTCTTTAATTTAGTAAGAACTTGCTTTAGGCATTTTGCGACGTGTGCTTTTGAAAAAGATTTCTTAAATACTTTATGTGGCATACAAAGAGAATGACTGAAAATGAGTTTTGAGAAACATCTGGTTCTTCTTTAAATACATTTTACATGAATAGTGTTTTTTTAATATAATTATCGAGGTTCTGTTGTGTTCAATTTGGAATTGTTATATGATGAATGCAAAATTTTCCAATTGTATTCTTTTAAGAAATCATTAACAGTGCAATAAAAATTGTGGTTTTAGTTTGAATGATGTTTATGTATTAGTTTGTTAAAGATATTAAATATACATGTTACTGCTCCACTACGAAATGTTAACGCTTAGTTTCAAGACAAGGCCATCTAATAGAGACCTAATTTAGGTGATGTCAAGCAGTCCGAGTATAACTGTTTACTGTGGTAAATATTCCGGAAATTGCTTTGTTTATGAACTGTATCGTCCATTATTTTGATATTTTCACGTGCTGAAATGAAATAGAAGGCATGAAAGGTGAATGTTGAAATATCGACCTTTAGTAGGTTTTACATCAATTCATGTCGTTTCCTATTACACCATGTCGCTCCAAATATTCAAAGAATAATTTGAACTTTTTGACAAATCCCTATTGGCTTATAGCTCTATGATTTCATTTAAAGTTATAATTTACACGGAATTATATAAATCTGTATAGTACATTGCTGACTCAGTTCGTATTATTATTAAGCCATAATTGACTGTTACCACGTAACGGGGTGACACGTTATCAGAATTTAACTTTAATTAACAAATATTAATTCTAGTCGTTATAACAGCCTCTGTAGCTCAGTGGTTAGAGCACTGGTCTTGTAAACCAGGGGTCCTGAGTTCAAATCTCAGCAGGGGCTTACATTTTAAATTCAAATTGACCAATTTTTCTTTTCCTTAAATCTATTTTTCAAATATCTATTTCCTTTTTAAATTTTAATGTATTTTATTTTATTTTATTTTATTTTATTTCGCTCTTTGATATTTTTTGTTAATCATTATCTTACTTTTAAGACTCTTTTTTTTAAATGTTTCTGACTCTCTAATCAGCAGTGCCGTAACCCCATCTACTCGTCCCCAAATGAAATCGAGAAAAAGAACATTGAAGTTCAATAATGTTGATGTTAGTCTTCACAAACCGTATAAAGTGCAACAAAGGTGCAAATACGGCCTTGTGGCTCTTTTGTTGCCCGTGAATATACGGCCTTGTGGCTCTTAACCCTCGATATAATTTACACGGTTGCTCATATAGTTGAAATAAAAATATTTTACCAAGTTATATAAGGTCAAAAAATTGGTCAAGGTCACTTCACTACGAGAATTATTGACATATGATAATGACTTGTTGGTTTAAAATCTGAGGTTTAAAGTTTTTGATATTTTTTCCACACAAGTGTGTCAAAACTATTGTTTATGATACAGTACTTGTTGGTTTAAAATCTGAGGTTTAAAGTTGTTGATATTTTTTCCACACAAGTGTGTCAAAACTATTGTTTGTGATACAGCATCGTATCATGGATTCATGTCACTTTGCTAATTGATATCATTGTAATGAAACGTGACAAGCATACCTGTCTCATGTTTTACGACGAGGTAACATCATTAATAGATCGTGTCAGAATGCAGTTTTGTTTCCATGAACAGCGCGACACGAAATGTCTGAAGAAAGTATGACAATAGACGAATACTACATTTGTTCATGATCCAATACTCTTTTGAATACTTCTTTAGAATTGAAGTGTGGTGTGAAATATTGTATTTTCAGTTGAAAGTCCAAATTATTTGATTTGTTGTAGTTCAACCAATAAGATGCCCAGCTTGGTTACAATAACAAACAGAAAAAAATGAAATTCGTTTTACAAAACTGAACATAGAGGGCTATATTGGTATACAACACATGTTTGCATACTCTTGGGAAAGTTGTAAAATGGGCTATCCAAGAGTACCGCTCTTCAGACTCAACCCCTCCCTTAACTGAATCCCTTCTACCCTTGGTCATGAACATATTGTAGGTCCCTTGTAAAAGGATAGTGAATGGTGTCAATTTTTGACATCAGCTTTTGTCAACTAATTGGTCCTGAAAAACAATTTTTATTTATTTTCACCAATTGCGCACAATGATATTTTCCTGCTCGCTAGAGATGGAAAGGCGCAACTTTATTTTGATTATTTTAACAAATTGTGAATACACTTTGACATCAGACTCGAAACAACTATAATTGACAAGAGAGTAAGTGTTAAAATAAGGAACAAAGTTTTTGTCAACTAATAGGTTTGAAAAACAACTTTGGTATTTTTTTCACCAATAGCGCAAAATGGGCTTTTCCAACTTTACTGCTCGCTAGACATGGAAAGGCACAAATATACCTGAACGTGGTACATGCCATATGAATATTGTACCAAATTGTGAATACACTTTAATTTAATTTGTGTTTTGTTATCGAACGTGACAATCATTAATTTTTGGAATTACAACATCTTCTACCAACATAAGCACGTGTCTGAAGAAAGCTTGAAATCAATTAACTCATAAACCTACATACTAGGACAAATGTTTTGTTATCATCAGTGGTTATACGAAATTACTAATACTCGACGAACTTCTACCTTTGGAAAATAAATAAATAACAAAACTTAATTGACATTATACTACTCTTAAACATGTTAAAATATCTCTCTCAGCAAATTCTACAAAAACAAGATGTTAACACTTTAGAACGATTACTCTTTCAAAAAGTGTAAAAGAATTGGGCTGCACAGGGAGATATTGCCTAAGGTGGGGTTAGGGTAGGCCGTTGGGGTGTAAGGGGGTTGGTGAAGCCCCGGAAAAAGTCGCCATTTTGAAATATATGTGCATGCTATGAGCCTGAAACTTGCAGGGTATGTTAGAATTATCATTTCCCTTCTTTAATAGCAAAACACCCGACGTAAGATCTTGGTATCGTTGGATAGGGGAGGACCATACCTATGTATTGAAGTTACTTATTGATAGCACGACCAAGTTCATAGGGGGTTCTGTTTCATAATGTAGGGGGTTGCTAAACATTATTGCACCTCTAAATAAAGAGTTTTAAGTACAGGTACTTGTGCCTGTGCTTGAACACAAATTTCAACCCAACACGGAATTTTCTACACTTATTGACATCCCTAATAATACCGAGACGACATTTCGTATCGTCCTACACAGTATACAGATTATTTCAAGTAAGCCGCTATCTGGGAGTATCAGCCTCTATACAAACACGTTTCACGTTTCTAAAATTCGAATTATGTTCAAAATGTAAATTAGGTGTTAACCATTGATAAACTAAATTCTAGTACAAATTGTTTGTTAAAAACTACAAACAATTTGTACTAGAAATGTACTTAAAGTGTACTCGAATGATGTTCCAAATGTGCACATTCCAATCTTGTACTAAAATTGTACTCGATTTTCTCCAGGGAAAGCAAAACGTGCTCTTTTCTTTAAGTTATAACATGTATGTGTAATCGAGCATGGTAATCGTAAAGGTTCTACAATTTACTTTCTCATTTAAATATGTATTTTACATTAATTTTTTGCTTTATCAAATACACATGAACATAGCAGTATTAATTATGTTACATAATATGAATTGACTTTAATTTAATTGGGGTTTTGTCATCGAGCGTGAGTATCATTCATATTTTGAATTTGACTGGGAAAAGCTTGATGTAAATTACCTCCCTAAGAGGGACAAAAGTTTATAAAAGTTTTTGCAAAACGTAATTTTAGTATAAACCAAAGAACGGGATGCTGTCTGATTCTTGTAAATATTATGATCAGTGTCATCTTTCAGCTCCGCGGCAGGTGATAACTCATATTCTATATTCACTTTGTCATATAGGCACTGTATCTGTATGCATCTCGATAGTGTAACAAATGGTTCAACAATTTCAAAAACACATTTATGCTTTGCAAATTTAGAATACCTTAGCTAGTGTAGTTAATACACTTGACACTATGCAAAATTCTGCAGAATGATGTAGCATAACTGTTGATTTTACTTTACTTTTTACTTTTATATATTCCTTAACCCCTCGTCTAAGCAAGCCTTTTTCTGTAACAAGGGGGTTCCCCTAAATGTTTTGGAACCGAACCCCGGGAACTGAACCTCCTATTAACGTGGTTTTACTACCAATAAAATAGATAGGTATGGTCTTCCCCTATCCAACGATACCAAGATCATCAACACTGGCCAAGGCGTTACGTAATTGAATATAGGAAAACAACACTGACCCAAGTCATACAAAATGAAGTGATGATCAATGCCGAGTATTGATTTTTGAATGTCAATTAGTCTGCCAGCCAACAGATCATATTATGCTCCAAAAAAGTTTTGTCGGCATAATTTGTTATAGACATCCAACCGTGTGGATTGTTTTCCTCAAGGGGTATTATGTATATTAGCGCATGGGGCGTTGGCCTTTTATTTGCGATTTTTTTTATTTAATGGTAAAAAATTGTCAAAAAAGGTGAAAGAAAAAATGCCTATAATTCACAAAATTAGTCAAAATTCATATTTTGGATAAGAACATAATTTTATTCCAATAACACCAGTCAATTACTCTACATCATGACATTACATTCCAAAGAACATGCGTGGCCTAGCGGAAAAGTCTTCGACTGTTAATCACCGGCCGGGCATTGAGAGTCGTGGGTTCGAATCCGGTGGGCGGCGTGCATAGTGTCCTTGAGCAAGATACTAACCTTAATAATAATAATAATAATAATACAGAGGCGCTTTTAGTGCAATATACCCAAAAAAGGTCTCATTGCCCTTTACAAAGAAAAACCTTACACCACATACACTACACACAAAATAATATAACAACAAATCAGGAACATGCACCTATTGATTGAACAAATGAGTTTTAACCAAAGACTTAAACTGACTGAGAGAGGTGGCATGGCGAATATTAACAGGTAATTCATTCCATAAAGTGGGAGCAGCTGTGGAAAAGGCACGCTTGCCATA
>JXSR01S028013.1:4403-21442 GCA_000969725.1 Ophiothrix spiculata | reverse complement strand
ACAACATTAATTATTATTGTTACGTACCATCATCATATTTAAATAAAATGATTTCTTACAGTATTTTAATGACATTAATCAGTATAATTAATTGTCTAACAAAAAGTCATTTCAAGAGCTTGCAATAGTATTAAGGCACCTGTGCCCATAATGGAAAACACAAACGAACTCAATACATCTATTAGATTGTTGTCAAATTTAATAAAGCTCCTTTTTATCCTTTTTAGAAAAAATGTATCTTAAACATGTGTCAAGGTTGAATAATGCATACAGGAACAATTGCCAATCAATGGTTTTAGAGCAAGAAATTTGGATATACTTGTTGGTGCTACACACTTGTTTGCTAAGGTTTCCCGTAACGTGTCCAAACATTTCAGAACGTGTCTTTATTATTCTAAATATATTTGCGAATACCGGTGAATAAATTTAGTGCTTGTCTGCAATATATAAATTGTCAAAACAATGTGTATGTTATGGAATATGCTGAAATCTGAAAATCATGGATTTCTATTTAAAACTCGGAAAAAACAATAACATTTTTGAAATTTATCATGAATATTTTTCTCTCCATTTTTTTAAAAATGGGATAAGGTATTTAGAAAAGGGTAAACACACATAATGGAGGTTAAATTCGGTTTATATAGGAAGTCATTTGTGGTATTTCTACTATCAATGGTTTTGAAAATAGACTTCGTAAATTTTACATCTTTCACATATTTAATACCTCACAATGTCTTCAAAATTTTAGTCATGATGTAAAATTATTCGTCTATTTCTTCATTATCGTATTTGATAATATGCATTTTTTTCTATGTTAACTTCTTACAAATAATTATGCTACAGATACTTTCCTTGTGCAAATCAAACATATTGATTGTCAGAAACCCTAGTAATACCATTAACGTTATTGGCATTATCAAGAAGACTTTTAAGAGAAAAAGTCGACAATAAAATTACCATTTCAAACTTAATTGTAATTCCAAAATATCGGTTTATAATATTCAAACCAATATTATAAACATTTTCCTTGTATATCTTTTTAAAATGAAGGGGTTTTTTTAAGTAAAGAAACGCATCGCATCTATAATATGATCTATTGAATGTGAATTATATCAAAATTAAACTCAAATTATTTGATATCTAATTGCCATATTGTTTGGTTCCTAAATGAAGTAGATGTCAAGCTTTCATTTCCTTTTTTTTGTTCATCTGATTAATGAAGGGATATTTATGATAACATTACATTTAAACATTAACATATCCCTAAAGGAGTAAAGTTGTTACAAAAGTTGATTGAAGGCCTTTACTCTTGTCATATGACTTTTATCAAAGTGATCTTCGGTACCTACATTACAAAATATTCTACAATTTGGCTTTCGAGACCACTCTTTCTCGGCGAAATATTAATGTTATATTTCAAATGTTATCAAGCTTTCACTTAAACAAAATCATATAACTAAATGTCAATATTTTGTCTTTTTTTTAAAGTAATTCCAGTGGATTTGCAAAATCTAAAAAGGGCAACTCCAATAAGGAAATGCTTAAACACTTTTAAAAAGTGGTCATAGCCTTCCTTACATCCGTTGGTGGTATCCATACAGACTTAAAAGATAAAGTACCTACAAAAGCAGTAAAACTTTTGAAAATCTGAAAAACTATTGCAAAATGACTGCCATCAAAAAACAGTTTTGATTTATTCAGAGTCGTGTCGATATGCATCGCACGATGTCGATCGATGCGTAGTCTTCTGGTGTGAAGTGTTGTAAAAGACTACGCATCGATCGACGTCAAGGGATGCATATCGTCAGACTCTGAAACTCGTACACTGTAAAAAAAGTTGTGTTAAAAGGAAACATGGTTAACAGGTTGGGTTAAATTTTGCACAATATTGGTTTATTTTCTACACAATCTTGGGTAATGGTGCACGTTTTACCCAACTTTAACACAACTATTTTACAGTGTATATTTGTATCTGCCATCAACTCCAAACAATATATCTGTTTTCAGTATGTTAGTACGTTCGCACTCACATCTTAAATAACATTTGGAAAAAAATATTCGATTACAAATTTATGGCTAAAACAAATTCAAAAGCGGTATTCTTAAAGGATAAATTATGCTAATTAGCACCAGCATCATAGAAATGCGTTGATAACAACGTCTCGCTTTCGCGCTGACGTGCAAAAACCAAATGTTCGGTTCATATGGACTTCCCTTGCACACTACAGTGTGAGTTGGTTTCCTAATCGGTGTAATATATCTACATTTCCATATTTGCAGGGATTTTGCATCGAAATACGTATCTACCGGTATAATCACATTCAGGAGCGTTTTAAGTTTTGGTTTTCATTTCATCTCCACGTACGTCTTTAGGTCATGCTTATCTTGTTATTCCCAAATCAAAAAAATAAAGTCAATTCCATAATCAGATAAATCACATTGGCAGTCCAATTCAGACATATCGCCTTTTGTTAATTCAATTTTCTACCTATGCATTCATCATTAATGCCGCAAGTTTCGAACGCAATAAGACCAATTTACTCAACTTAGTAAAGAATTGCTTAAGGCTTGTAAGTGATATATGGTCATTAGAATAGTCCCAATATTAATGCGAAGAGACAAGATTGTAAGCCCACTCAAATAGTTTAAAGGTAAAAGTTACAACTTCGTGATGCAACATTGTGTTTAGATAAAATTTCAAATAAAGACCCTCTTCGGAATTACTGTTAAAAATATACAGTCAGGCAAATGATTCAATACTTATGTACGGAATGATATGTAATGACTAATTAATTAATTAATGCCAAAAAGGTATCAAATCTGTGCCCAACTTGAGCATACACGGCACAACTCATTTAACCCACGGTTTAAATTTATAATATGTCATCAGCCAATCATGCTAATTATGCTTCATATTCTTGCATGTCAAAAACATGTAGACACCCCAAATTTGAATATAAGAAGCCATATGAATAAAATGCACATCATTGGTCTTTCTTCATATGTTATAATTTTATAAACATAGATCCTCCTTGTTCTTTTTTATATACCTATATACTGTACCGTTTGTATCATTTTGATATTAGCACATGTTGTGGCATTTTCTGCGAAGTTCGTAAACCTGAATCACTTCTGAGTTTTAAATGGTTGAAGATGTCTCAGTTATCAATGAAACCCTGTTGTACCTCATGCATAATTTATAACAAAGATTCCCGTAACGCGCAATCATTGTTACCTTCGTTTCCTATACGTTTAAAGTTTACATCGTCAGTAACAGGAAAAACGGTTATGCCACGAGGAATGATGTAGATAGTTTTACCTTAAAGAGACGCGCAATAACTGTTCTTACCATACATGTTTTTCATTCAAACATTAAACTAAGCTTATGTCACAATTTATTTAAACTTTTTAAATAAAAACTGATTTTTTTCCATTATGAGTGTATCATAACGTTACATTTTGAACTGAAACGATCGTGTTTCTACTTGCAAATAATGCTGTTTTTGTTTATGACACCAAATAACACGTGAACATCTTTAAATATATATCCAATCCAGGCAAACACTCTCTGATAAAAAATCATATTCAATTCAGTTGAATTAAAGACCACACGTAGATTTTTGAAGAGCCCAGCAAATATATATTCATACTATCGATGAGAAATGTCTGACATACGGATAAAGGTTAGTATAGTCTTCAAGGTCATACCAGTACCGTAACACAATCTACTTACATCTGTCAATTTGAGAACATTTTCAAACCTAGCAGAGCACGTTAGGGTTAACTTCATTCGGTAATCATTCATGATGATCAGGTATGTTTGGAAATCAATTGAATATCGAAATGCAAAAGTGACCCAAGTCCACTGGAATAGTTTTTAAGAAAAACGAATAAAAAAAAATCACAGTATGTCTGATGTTTAAATTATGCCAATTTGGCTCGCGCATTTTGAAATGCTTGATGGTGTGAGATCCATCTGGATCTAATATTTTGTACAGTAATGCATCTGTGCTTATGCTCTGCTTGTCTGAGCCAAATTTCAAAAAAAATATCAGTCAAAAACATAATATTTTCACATATTTGCTGCGGAACTTTTCCTTAAATAGGTATTTCGACCACCATTTAGAATGAAATTAGAATTAAAATTTTCATTTTTTCCTTGTTTTCTCTTAGTTATATATACATTTTACTTCCTGACAACCTTTGACGGACCATAACTTGACTTCTGCAAATCGCGTGATGTTCATAAGGTGTCATTTGAATTCTTATAAGGACGACGGGGCCAATATGATTTATTTGTCACTATTAAAGGGCATCATACGCTTAGACATTTACATAGAAGGGCGTCGAAAACATACGTCGCACTGTTCTGCAGACGTTTAGAAACCAACTGTTTGGTTCATATGGACTCCCCTTTAACACTTAAGTGTTAATGTGAATTTTTAAAATTCGGTGTCACATATCTACTTTCCATATTTGCAGTAATAATTTATTAAATTGAGTTCATATCTACCGGTATAATGACTTTCAGGAGCGTTTTAGGTTATGGTTTTCATTTCATCCCCACGTTCGTCTTTGGGTCATGCTTATCTTGTTATTCCCAAATCAAAAAATAAAGTCAATTCCATAATCAGATAAATCACATTGGCAGTCCAATTCAGACATATCGCTTTTTGTTAATTCAATTTTCTACCTATACATTCATCATTAATGCCGCAAGTTTCGAACGCAATAAGACCAATTTACTAAATGTAGTAAAACATTGCTTAAGGTTTGTAAGTGATATGTATGGTCATTAGGATAGTCCCAATATTAATGCGAAGAGACAAGACTGTAAGCCCACATAAATAGTTAAAATGTAATAGTTAAAACTTCGTGATGCAACATTTTGTTTAGATAAACGTCAAAAATCAAATAAAGACCCTCTTCGGAATTACTGTTAAATATACAGTCAGGCAAATGCATTCAAGACTAATGTACGGAATGCTATGTAATGACAAATTGATTAATTAATGCCAAAAAAGGTATCAAATTTGTGCCCAACTTGAACATACCCGGTGTAATGAAATACAGCGTCCGTGTAACTGAGCGTTCTAGGTACTATTCAATTGTGTAGAACGTACTTATACGTGTGCGATCAATAAATCATTGATTGCGACTTATTCCGTGTAGTTCAATTAGACCCGGACTCCTGGTTATGGGAGACACTCAGTCTCATAACACCAGCACAACTTTAACCTACGGTTTATATAATTTATGTAATGTCATCAACCAATCATTGCAAATTATGCTTCATATTCTTACATGCCAAAAACATGTAGACACCCCAAATTTGAATATTAGAAGCCATACGAATGGCAAAAATACAAAACAGATTAAAAAAAATAAAACGCACATCCTTTGCCCTTCTTCATATGTTATAAACATAGATCCTCCTTGATCTTTTCTAGATACCTATATACTGTATCTTTTGTATCATTTTGATATTAGCACATGTTGTGGCATTTTCTGCGAAGTTCGTAAACCTGAATCACTTCTGAGCTTTAAATGGTTGAAGATGTCTCAGTTATCAATGAAACCCTGTTGTACCTCATGCATAATTTATAACAAAGATTCTCTTAACGCGCAATCATTGTTACCTTTGTTTCCTAAACGTGTAAAGTTTACATCGTCAGGAAAAACGGTTATGCCACGAGGAATGATGTAGATAGTTTTACCTCAAAGAGAGGCGAAATAATTGTTCTTACCATACATTTTTTTCAAACATTAAGTTAAGCTTATGTCTCACTTTATTCAAACTGCTTAAATAAAACTGATTTTCTTTTCCCATTGTGTGATTGTATCCTAACGTTATATTTTGAACTGGAACGCAAAAAAAGTATTGTGTTTCAACTTACAAATAATGCTGTTTTTGTTTATGACATTGTGACATGTGAACATACTCAAATATATTACAATTAAAGCAAACACTCAAAGTGATAACTAATAATAAAAAAAAAACAATTTAGCTGAATTTAAGACTACACGTAGATTATTGAAGAGCTCAGCAAATATATATTACAATTCATATTATCGATGAGAAATGTCTGACATACGGATAAGGTTAGAATAGTCTTCAAGGTCATACCAGTACCATAAATAAACACAATTCACTTGAATCTGCCAACTCGAGAACATTTTCAAACATAGCAGAGCACGTTAGGCTAACATCATTCGGTAATCAGTCATGATGATTAGGTAGGTTTGCAAATCAATTACAAAATATTCACCAGGTCACATGACATGATCAAGTTTTGCCGTCTTATAACATCGTATACTAAAATTTTGAAATTCATTGCGATTAAATAGATCTATTGTGTTTGTACTTTGTAAAAATATGATGTATGTTATAAGTCATCCAGTCGAAGTATATAAAATGAAATATTATAAATCAAATACTTGAAAATAATGAAATTATTTGCTTACTTGCAAATTGTCATCCAAACTCTTTGGATTTCATCATGGCACTGCAGAGAATTGATTACTTTGTATTAGCTGCGTCATGTCCCCCTTTATACTGGTAACAAATTGTAGATGAAAAACAAACAAACAATAAATAAAAATGGAAAAGAGAAACATTAAGGTATATCATCAACACATGGAGTCATTATGATATATCACAATATTGATGCAAACAGTCAAGAATGAAAACCGACTTTTGAAATTTTGAATAGTTGACAGGAAATGTTTTTTTAAATCCAGTTATATAACATTTTAAAGACAATTAAAGACAACGTCAAATTATGAATGCCTCCGGAATTACTTTAACTGCTTTGTAAAGCTAATTAATTCAAAACTGACGAAACTTTTTTTCATGTGTTTTACATGTATGTGTAAACACGGTATTAAGTAATACTTACGAAATGATTACCTTATGTATTGCCTTTAAGTTTACAGCAATTTTGTACAACACATAATCTTAAAGGGGCATTGGACAAAATTTTGACATTTTGTTTGTGGATGATTTACACTTCCTATGTTAGAAAATAACAGTCAATTACCAAATATCAGGAAAATTTTGATCAAAACCTTCAAAAAAGTCAAAAATTTGAATTTGTTGATTTTGGGTATGAGGCTATTCTCTAAACGTATTTATTGATGCTATACAATTAGAAAGAGCCAAAGATTTGTTTCTAAAACATCCATTTCACATCATAGATTGCAGGAAAAGCAAAAGAAAATTTAAATTTTCATTTTATCTCCTGAAAAGGCCAAATCTAGAAATTCAAATATAGAGGGCAGTATTTATCGTTGTCGACAACGATAATTAGAAATAAGAGAATATCTTTGATATGTAGGGTTTGAATTTGACAATTAGACTTTGCATGCTGTCATTATTACCACTTATACTTCAAATGATGCAAAAATCTCAAAATGTTTGGTGAAAAGTTTGGGGATGATGCTGAACTTGTCCAATGCCCCTTTAAGGATGCACGGCAACATGTGGTAATATAGTCATCATTACTGGAATACAAGATGCGTCGGGAAATACCATAGGTGCTTACTTATTGTATACAATCTGCATCTATTTGTATGTTCTTCAAACCTTTGGAAGAAAATACTAAAAATATTTTAAGACCATGGTTTTTAATTGTCATCACAATGTAGAATTTTTTTCTGTGTATTACTGTACCTTCTGTATCATTGTACTCTCAAACACACGTTGTGTCATTTGCAGTGAAAATCACTACAGAGCTTTTAGATGAGTTGACGTGTCTCGGTTATCAATGAAACCAGTATCCCTCATGCATAATTAATAGCAAAGATTGGTCTCTTAATGCACAATCGGTGCTAACAAGTTTCCTAAACGTTTAGAATATACATTGTTAGTACTGGGAGAAACGGCTAGGCCATGAGGAAAGACGCAGAATTCTTTACCTCGAAGGGACTCGCCATAATTATTGATAACATACCAAGTTTCTTTTCTTTCGTTTTTCCAAACGTTTTGTTAAAGGTTGGTCCTTTTTCAACAACGAGATGCTGGAATGTCATGTTCGCTGCTAGATTTTCCATACTTACATTTGGTAGACTGTCATAATTTTTGGTACACTCTAAAATTTGGTCTCAAACTATAGTTTCGTTTGGAATATTGATTTGGTTCCAAGAAACATCTTCAAAATGGCGTCGACAGCTTTTTCTTCCATTTTTTTTTATAATCTCGAAAATTTACGCAGTTTGGATAATCCGATATTGCTCAGACTCAGATTGTAGAAGAAATAAAAATGAAGGAATTACAAATGATAAATTAGACTTCAATGGTACCAACAGCCAACAGTAACGGCAACATTAACTACTACATGGAAACATCAACTGTCAACGCAAGATGGTCATTTAAAAAAATACTGTTGTCAAAAAGTCTAAATTATTATTTGTAATTCCATAATACGTGTCTTGACCATATGCATGTGAAATTCAATAAAGATCGGATGATTTGAACAACAACAAGTTGAGCGTTTTGGCCAAAAGGTCATTTCATGCTCGATCATTCATGAAGTTTAAGGACATAATCTCAGTTGCTTTAACTATATTACACTTTGATCACAATTAAATAATTTAGTGTTAATTTATAGCCTAACTCACATTATTGGTGGTGCTATCTAAATGAATCAAGTTTTAGGGTATTAAGAAACTATGAGCCTAAGTTTTGATATTTGACACATGAATAAGGTAAAGGAGTAAATTTTATACATGTAAAATTCCCACATTGAGTATTTAATTTATGCTATATGCATTTAATTTATCTTTAAAAATAAACAGCGCCACCAATAATGAAATCATAGGCTGAGAATGATATATTTTGATATAAAATCTGTTACAAAAATATTTTTTTGATAAGTTCAATCACTTTATTATCATTGTTCATTTTATATTCAATTTTCTTATATTCTGTTGTGTTATTTTGGAGTCTTCTGTTTTTCGATTTCATTTTTTCAAGTCAATAAACTCTATATGAACTGTAATCTTTGGAAGTTATTATAAATTAGACTCACCACCAGGTATATACTGTATGCAGCGCCCCAAGAAGGAGCATTCGCACAGGGGACAAACCGCTTAACGTGATCATCCGAATCACGGAGCAATTAGAGTAAAGTTTCGTGCCCAAGGAAACAAGGAGACGTAAACCAAGCGTATTAAGCGCTAAAAATTTTCACTCATGGGTAATTTTAGGTAACAGCTCTTTTAATCAGCAGTGCTGTACTTGTAGTAAATGAATGTACTTTAAATTAAGTTCAATTCGTGAGTGTATGTAAATGTTTCTTATTTTATGTTTGAAGTATCGTGGTTAAGTTCTACAGGATATTACATAAAAACTAAATTTAGATCCGAGTCGATCTTTTATTATGACTTAAAACACTTTAACATACGGAATGTTATATACTTAAGGTTCACTGAAATCATCATTTATCGTATCTTGCTAAGATATCTACAATGGCAATAAATCGCTAAGCTAAATACAGAAACTCGTGAATACTAATGAAGAGTTCTTGAAAAGGCATCGAATTTTTCTTCCCACGTCAGTTGAAATAGAAAAAAAAAAGAAAATATGTGGCATTACTAAAAAGCTTTCTTCCTGTTTAGAAATACTATAAAAAAAGACGTGTCCTTAGATTTAATTATAAAAAGATGTTTCTTGGCATTTAATTTGCTTAGAAGTTTAATAAAATGATTAGTGCTTTTTTCGATCAAAATAGAATGTTGTGTGTCCCACAAAAAACTCCCAATCTTCGTGTGTAAAGCTTTAACGTAGAGTTTGAAAAAATGAAAAGGAGTGTTTCTTTATTCCATGGAATTAACTTTGAGATACCATCATTTCATTCAGTAATCTAGAAACACGCATGCTTTATGACCAAAAATCATGAAATATCAGATAATTTACATCCAAATATTTGTTGAACATTTCTTCATTAATAGCCATGGTAAAATTAAACGAATTACTAACAACCTGTCTAAGCCAAGAAAAAGTGATTTGTTTATTTGTTATAATTTTTCTAGTATAAGATGCATATTTCGTATGCAACATTCTTATATAATACAAAATGTAACCGATTGTTTTTTCTTTTCACTGACTTGCCTCTTTTTGGTTCACCATTTTGGTGGTACTTAAATCAACTTCATTCTTACACTCATCATTGAAATACTTTATCTCGTACGGCCTTTTAAGTGAACCAATCATCATAAAAAACGCACAACATACAAGTGAATATGACTAGTATTTAGGTAAGCCCGAATCCCACTCAGTTATTCATCAATTTATTTTTGCATAACCTAGAATCTGTTTCTTGTTATGTAAATCTTTAGCAATGGTTACCGGCATCCAATGTAAGGCTGCTTAGGCAGTAACAACGTGTCTAAATTATAACACGGGATGCAACATTTGCTGATCATGTCTAAACTTATCACCCTAATCAACAGTCGTGTTTCAGCCCGGCCTGAACTAGGTCAACGTATGAGTAATTTCATTTGTTTCTATTTAAGATTAGATTGATTTCTAGGAGGCAACGTGTTTTATTGTTGCTGAATTGTTACAGATAAGTAATGATTACGATAGACGGCACGGAAAGCCAATTTCCTGGTTTTGATCATATCATTTTGTTTAAAGGTATTAGCCACGATTCCAAATTGATATGAAAATTCATGAAAACTTCTCTGGAAAAAGGAAATACATGATAGAATCAAAACAAACAAACAAAACTTTATTATTTGTTCTTAAAAAGATGAGTTTTCACCAAATTCCTTCTTTAGCAAACTGTCGACATTGATTGTATTTTCTATGAATCATGAACTTCATCTTTAAAACTAACGAGTGTGCTCAATAGTTTCTTACGAGTTAGCCGTGTCGAACCAAAGAGTACAAATCAAATAGAGCCATCATAAGGCATAATCAGGTAATATATAATACAAATATAAACACACTGCAGTAAGGGTCAAACTATACTTTTTATGGGCTACCAAATATTTGGTGCAACGAGTCTTTGTTATTTTATAATCTGATATATAATTCCAATGTATTTCCTAATAATAACGGATGCTTCGTGATGAAAAATCAATACACCACATGCGAGGAGTATTTGGTTCTGGTCTTATTCAACGTTGCAAAGCAGAGACGTGCTGCTATAAAGGTGTTGTAATTTTCTCACTTTAATATAGTGGAGTTTGATGAGACAACTTTAGAAGGGAACTGGGTACGCAGAAAATTGTATACACGCTGTTGCTTATATAGCCCAACCTGTTGCCTAATCTGTAAATCGACACTTATTTGTATGTTGGATTTTTTACTTTGTTTAATTGCAGTATTAACTACAAACACATTTTAAGTATAGCATCATTTTACTTTTAAAAAGAGATCTGCCATTATTTGCTTCTAAAACCCTAATATTGTATTTTAATTTCAAATGTCTGTGGTTATTTTCTTTCCTGTTCTTGAATTATCGGTAATAGAGTCAACGTTTATTTCAATATAATTTTAATTTGAACCAAAACACATAAATACATAATATGGATGGCCTACGTTGATGTACATGGACCAATTAATAGCATGAAAACAATTTGCAAGAAACAAAACAATCCACATCTAGTCAATCCACTCAGGGAAGTATATTGCAGTTGACCGATTTGCCTCAACTTCTGTTATGTTAGGGTCAATTTATACTTCTTATGGGCTACCAAATATTTGGTGCAACAAGTCTTTGTTATCTTATAATCTGATATATAAGTCCAATGTAATTCCTAATAATAACGGAGGCTCCATGATGAAAAATCAATACACCACATGTGAGGAATATTTGGTGAAAATGTTTGGTGATTTACAACACCAAGTATCCGTTTTTGATTAGAAGATTCATTGGAGTTACATGTTAGATTATAAGATAACATAGACTTGTTGCACAAAATATTCGGTAGATTAAACAGGACTATAATTTGACCCTTAGGAACACATCTTATAAACAACAATCAGACATTTGTTTTCAAGTGTTAGGCACACACATACGAAAGGACACACCTAATAGTGAAGTTTTACCTTCAAGGTGTATTGTAAAATAACAAAAGATATGAAAATAGTCCTTGCATATTTTGGGGAATTATTATACTGTATTATCATCACAAAGTGTCTAACTTATTGCTATTTTAACTTTTGATAAACGAAAACTTAATTCTGATAGATTTCATAAAGTTAGCACTTGTTCACTCTATTGCTTTAGGGATACATTTGGTATTTAAGGTCCCAGGTTTGACTTCTGGAAATCGAGTAAAGTTCATTGAGGTGTAATTTTAATCCTTATTGATCTCGGCAAATATTTAAAAAAGTGAAAATGATATTGACATGGCTGCATTTACGGCTGTTTTGGGATGGATGGTCACATATTTGCCTCCCTTCCTTCCACAAAGCTCACCTGCTCTAGAGGAATCTCACGAGTCAAGTTTGTTTTTTATCATGTTAATCCTCTGGACACATGCGAAAAATTTCAAGTCGCCATTTTGATATTTACATTCTATAAGGCTCAAACTTATAGAACACGTTAGAATCATTATTTCTCTTCTTTATTAGCAAAAATCCCTAATGAAAATACGAATACTATATGACGTCATAATTACGTAACGCCTTGGCTGATTTTGACGATCTTGGTATCGTTAGATAGGGAAGGCCCATACCTATCTATTTGTAGCAAAACCAAGTTCAAGACTTTTGTTTGACCGTACAGTTCTGACTTTGAAATATTCGACTTGCATTAGACGTTTGTAACTCTCTCCGTCTGATAGTAGGTTGTTTCATTTTTTCCAGAAATGACATTTTAAAACGTGAAATCACATCTATTCAAGGAATGTCATGTCATCTATATTATATTTATATCTTTTCAACAGAATCAATGGAGTCTACAGATGCTATAACACAGAATGAAACGTTAAATTTTGTCAGTAACATCCTTCAAATGCGATCCGTCGTTGACAAATTAAACTCCAATAAAGCTGCATTTTTAGATGACCTTATTGATCTCTTCCACCAGAAGATACCATTTCAATCAGTGTGTAATAGTCTGTCGAGCAGCAACGCATCCCAACAATAGTTGACATGAGACACCAGATGTTTAGTTTACAAGGAGGTCTTTGTTACGAAGAAAATATTTTCATGAAGGGTGTTTTGGAAGTATTAGATTTTGATGTATCTCTGATTGCAGGTGATACCTCATTGGTAGGTGTCCATGATCATGTTGTTCTACTTGTACAAAATCTACGCATACCTGGAGATCAATATATTGTTGATTTTGGTATTGGACTACCTATTTTTAGGGCCATTCCACTTAACTTTGAGAAGGAGTCACCAATTTACAAGATGGGGTTTTTAACGCATAAGTATGTGAAAGAAGGGGGTATTTATACCTGGTTCCATAAGAAGAAAGATGTCATTTACTCGCGTCCTGGAGAAATCGTCGATGGCTGGAAAAAGTATATGATGTTCACTCTTGAGCCAAGGGATATCAAATACTTTGAAACACATGTGAAAAGGCATTTTCTTACGGAAGAAGCCATACGAGTACAACCATCATTTTCTCTTTTAAAAACCCTTCGCGCAGTGAAATTTCCAGATAGGAAATTGTTAGGAATCAATGGGACAAGTTTCTTGAGAGAGGATGAGACAGGCAACATAATTAAAATCAAAGTTACATCTGAAGAGGAATTGCTTTCTCTATACAAAAAACATTTTCCTCAGTTTCCGTCTGAGATGGTTAAAACAGCTGTTGAAAAAATGCAATACGAGTTTTCAATACAGTCCAACTTGACGCTATGACCCCACCGTAGGACAATGTGCGCAGCACGACTAAGCTCTATCTTTGGTCACCAACATTCATTTCGCCTAGTATTTTGTAGACTCGTGTATGGATATTACCCTTAATATCTTGGTCAAAAAAGATCGCCCAGCGATTACGCTTATATGTAGATATTTTGTATACGTATTAATTTTAGTCGTTGTTTTGAGAATCATAATTCTACTATGGTTTTAATGGCCAATTTTGTGGAAAAATTATGAAATCATGACGTAGCATCCTGGATTTAGGATAATTCCGCCCTTCCCATGTAGCTATTCGGTGAAGTGCCACTATAATACTCTGTTTTACGTACAATTCTTTATATCATAGGTCACATTACAAACAGTGCAGAGCGAATTCTGGGTTCGGTTTCACCGCTGATGTGGTCACGCATGCTCAGTGCCCCGGCTTAGTGCATGCTATTGCTGATATTCGTTATAACTAATTTTGAGCACACTTAACTGCAACTACTTCTGTGGTCTAGTGGTTTGCGTGATGGACACTAAGGACAAGTTTGCTATCGTGTTCATCAGCTCAGGTTTGAGACTCCTGAAGATTGTTTTTCAGCTCATGTTGAAGACCCCTGAAGATTTTTTAAAATCCTAATTTACCGTTGAATTCAATTTGTTTGTGGATTGTAGGCTTACTATGTATGGATCATATTTGATATTTTTTCTCTTTTTTAAAACATAATACCCTAGAACATACGCGCCGTGGCTACAGAGCTGCACTCTGTAGGTAGGCGCTTCTACAAACTCTAACCTCCACATTCATTCTCACCCGCCAAACCCCAGCTACCATAACATATCTGGACCCCTAAACTATTCATTTCATAAGTATAAAACTACTATAGGCAACTAATGTATTTTCTACCTGTGAAAATCGACACGTTGATGTTGGCAACTAGTTATTTCATTTCTGTACTATATTTGTATTATTAAATGTACAATAAAATAAACAAAACATGATATTAAGGATAGCCCTTGTTCAGGACTTGCAATATTCCAATTTATAGTATATCGTGTCGTGTATGGTCTGAGTCTCTCAAAACTAACTAACAAAACTATTTGGAGTCATGAATTTGATCCCACACAAATTGCTTTCTATTGTGTGAGTAATTTCTAAATCATCCCAATGCAACGCCTCGGAATCCTTAGTGTTCTATCGTGTTTAACAATATGGCAATCTACACATAAATGCAGATCCAGGTTAATGCACATCTTCGAGATCAAGATCTGAGATCCGCATCTCTGAAAACTGCTTACACGTACACATGCACAAAGAGTGTTGTACAGCAGATCCGAATCAGTTTACTACTAAGTGACTTACGGAGATGCGCATTCCGTGTAGATTGCAACAATATTTCATGGTTATAAATAAAAGTTATTTTTAATTAAATTTTACTTTGAACATTAGCACGTAAATACTAAATACATATTATGGATAAATAATGATGGTCTACATTGGTCCACATTATGAAAAAAAAACTATGAGTAAAAATCAATCCACATCTCGACAAACTATTGATAAGTTCAGATGTAGATGTACATTTGTAGCCAAGTTTATTAGATCGTAAAATTATGTAAGACACACTATATTACAGTTGACCGCTTTGTCTCAAGTTCCATTAGGAGCACATCTTACAAATAACAAGCAGACATTTGATTTCAAGTGTTATATAACACAAACACGTGAAGCGGCCCCATTATAGCGAAAAGTTCATTATTCGAGTATTTAGGAAAAAATCAGGTCTTTTGGCTCCAGTAAATTAAAACAATATAATAATAGTCCTTGTATATTTTATGATTATTGTATTACATCACGATGTGTCTATGTAATTGCTAGTTTTAATTTTTTTCATAAATATATTTTCAATAGTTTCAGAAAATGGAAAGTAAATTCCTTTAGACAATAGAGTAAGCAAGTACTAACTTTATAAACCATATCACTGCAAATTTTGTCGAACACCAGACTCAAGTGTTCTGTCAGGTTTCAATGGCATTATTTGACACTCACGATACATTCTCAGTGCATGCTGTTTATAATATAAGAAAGCTACCACTTAAAAGTTTCAGAAAAAAAGCAACATTGCTTATATGAATATGTAATATGACAAACATTGAAATTTGTTAAAATTTATTAACACCTGACACGTGTTCTTGAACACATCAGATTCAGACGTCAATGTTCAAATTTGAACGTATGTGTTCAAAATAGCAACTTTTGAACACATCGGATGTCTAAACCACTGCGTAAACGCGATCGGCAGGCATGTTTTCATGTATTGCCATTTTTGTACATTGATTTCAAAAGAACACATGCGTTTTCGAAATTAATATTCAAAAATGTTAAGTATTCCTTTACTTTTTGACAAGTTGAACACGTGTCTGGTGTTAAAAAGTGTAACAGTTTTGAACGCATGTAACGTGTTCTGTGCTATTATCAGCGTAGCAGAATTTACTTTCGACGTAGCAGAATATCGAAAGTAAATTCTGTTATGTTTTATAAAGTCAGTACTTGTTCGCTCTATTACCTTCGGTATAACTAATTGGGTTTTTGAGTTATCGTATTCTTATATTAAGATTCATAAAAGGTTTTCCTATTGTATATCAAACACTAGTTGATTAGAATACTATAGTAATACAAATGACAAAATGTGGTATATAATCACTCCTTAAAGCAGAACTTAAAGATAACGTTATTAGAATCTGCTTCAGACCATGTACTCGTAACCTTGAATTTAAGTCTAAAATGTGCAATGTGATGAATTACAAATGAACACCTGTTAATATTCTTCTTGATGTTACTGTATCAGTTTTGAGTAACATTAATGATAATGTTGCTGAATGGAAAATGAAGTTGCTTATATTTGTTGCATATAATTTCATGTGAATGACCGATAAATACTGATCAAAAGATACAGATGACAGTATTTCTAAATTCTTACATTAGAAGAAACATCAAAGTTTCATGTCTGATAATTCCTTTGACTTTCATCAAAACCAGACAGAAAATTGAACCACATATATCAACAGTAAATAAAGTCATAAATCAGGAAATTGCAAAAATAGGTAAATGGATGCATAACAACAAGCTCACTGTTAACGCTTCCAAAACTAAAACAATGCTATTTGGTTCTGACAGGAAAACAAAAAATTGTACGCTCAATGTAAACCTGAACAATACCAATCTGGA
>JXSR01S028011.1:8609-18958 GCA_000969725.1 Ophiothrix spiculata | reverse complement strand
TGTAAGTATATTAATGAACTCAAAAAGGCGGTTTGGTAAAAGTATCAAGGAGCTCGTTGATTAATATGTGCAATTCTATTTAGAAGTGTTGTTGAAGATTGTCAGTCTACAATATAATAAAGAGTTTATTTAAAATATGATGTATGTTCTAAGTCATTCCATCGAAGAAACAATTTGAAATAGTATAATTCAAATACTGTGTATATAAGTTTATATTATAAAGCTTGCATTTTCGTCACAAGTCTCTCTCCTATTGGCTAACTATAGGCCTAACCCCCAAAATACTGGGCCAACATACAGAGTATGGTCTCATTTACAAGCAATGGACTCTGCCTTCTGTTTCTGTCTGTTATAGTTTTATTATATGATGCATATAAATCAAAACGGTTTGAATTTTAAGCTTACTGTTTAAACGCCAAAACATCTAACGACACTGGATACATGTTAAGATTTTAAACAAAGCGGCCAACAATCTTATTTCAGTTCGGCGGAACTCACAGTTCGAATACGTATCCGAATTTGGATACTCCGTATCAAAATTCAGCAACATTTTCATCATTTGTCATCTAAATTCTAAGAAAGTATTGGTTAAATTATTTTGCCTTCTGTGAAAAGTAGCTATCAGGAAATGTTTCGAAGCTGTCCAGCTGGAATTGCACAGATGGAAATGACATGATACATTTATCATAAATGCAAGAAAGATGTTTTACATGTACTTGCCAGCTGGCGCTATCGATTTGTTTCCTGCGCCACGACAGGCGTATCAAAATTCAGATACCCCTCCATATCCTTACTCTGATACGGGTATCACGATTCGGATACGAAATGTACGTGGGTATCCGAATTCGGATACGTATCCGAATTGTGAGTTCCGCCGAACTGATTTTGTACCGAGCTACGTTACATCTTCTCACCTTTACCTTGCATGTATTTAGAAATGCTATCAAACAACAACATTGCTCAGATTTATCTTTGACACCGGAAAAAAAACGCGACAAAAATGTACATGAGTTTAAGAAAGAACATTGTAAAAACTTTGTTTAGAAAAGAGTGGCTACTGATCTGAATACACATGCTCTTTTCGTGGAACTTCCTATACAAAAATGGGGTCATCCGGTGTTGTATGTTAAATTTCATTCAATTTGAAATTACAGCAAAAAAGTGTCGGTATGAGATTTTCGACAGGTCAGTGTAAAACTTGGACTGGATATGAATAAATTGTTTATATCACTGGTATTACACTTATTCATAAAAATACTAACTTAACAGGTTCTCAGTGTAACCGTATTTCCGAGTTGCATCCAATTGACCGGCTAGGAAGTCTATTTGCGAATTTATTTTGCACTGGACCTAAACAAGCTCTTCCTAAAATTAAAACTCACAGCAAGTTAAATGAATTATTTTATGCTTAAATACCATACTCGTCCTTTTACTGGTTATCTTTTTAAAAAAAAGGAAAAGGATATATTAAAAGATGTTAGCTTTATTACGTTACTCTCTGCGTGCAAATCTCGTGAAAGTTGCCAACAGTTAATATATTTTATAGGATGTTTGCCCTCCACCCATTTTTCTACATGGGGCTGTCCGATATATTAAGACGTGTCATTTCTCCGAGCGGTTTTTACTGGAAACGATCGTCTGTCTGAAAGGTTTGTCAAATTGTCATGCATTTCTGTATCTCATCATTTGTTCTCCCATTGCGCCTTTGAACAACTTAACTTTCACCATAACTCCATCTTTGTGTTAATTTAATGCAACGATATTTTTGATTAGTCAATGAACTAGTCGATAAGTTTACTTCTTATACTTTTTTGGTAAACTGCGTTCGCAAAATTTAATGTGAGTGCTTGCAGAAATCCTTGATAAGAATAACAACACCATTTCAGCAAATAGGACTTTCATGATTGATGTTTCAAGACATGGAAGCGTTGGTAAGAAGGCATCCTTTGTCCTCCTCACACCTACTTCAATACCCGTCTCTTCTAAAATGAAAGACCCGGATGAAAGTTTTGACAACCCATTCAGACGCAACATTAATGTTGAAAATAGATATCTACTTGAACGGGTATGAGTCATGGTACTAATAATATTACAGAACATGAGTCCCCCGGACACATAATAATCACGGTAGAGTAGTCACAGACATTTTGAGTTTAGAGGAAAAGGCAAAAACAAGATTATGGAGATGAAACTTGAACCAAAGAATACTTTACTTGAACATAATGAATACATTATATTCCTGTTATGACCATGAGATGCACCGCTTTAACACTTCACATGCTAAAGGTAATAAAACACGTGTTTTACATTGATAACAGGACAAAAGAATCAAGTTACCATATTTAAAGTCAATGGGTCGTATGCATAAAAAGTAGTAAATGCTATTTACTTGAAATTTTAAGTATTAACTAGCATATGTAATAAAGTATAGTAAATTCTCATACCTCTTCCATTTAATGATAATATTTGGTCAAACACCTGTTACTTGAAAAGTAGTAAAACTTCCATTACCAAATAAATGCTTACAAATTCCATGGTACCTAAAGAGCTACCTTGACATTGTCATCTAACCCTCGCCCCTCTCAGAAGAGAGTATTGACCAAAGAAAACCAATTACACATTTCCATAATCACGAACAAAATTATCTCCCACCTTTGGCATGTTCCCTCCCAAACTTGAACAAACAATGTATATATTTCTCCTTTGTTGTTATCCTTTCTGCTTTCTACTTGAAATATATAAATGGTTTGTTTCAAGTTTGGGAGGAAACATGCCAAAGATAGGTGATCATTAATTTTGTTGGTGACATCTATAATTTATGATTATTACAGTTGCAATTTTTTTCCAATAAGACTTTTTTATGGGGTATGCATGTAAATGCAAGTACTTGTATCATTGATTGATTGATTGATTGATTTCTTCTGATAGGGGCGAGAACTTGATGATAGTGGTCCTTGGTTGACTATACCGTTTAAAGGTGAAAATGGGCACCGAATGATTTTAGGATTACTACACACAGAAAAAAGTTGTGTTAAAAAGGGAACATGGTTAACAGAGTGGGTTAAATTTTGCACAATGTTGGGTAAAAATTGACACAATGTTGGGTAATAATGCACGTTTTACCCAACATTGTGTCAAATTTTACCCAACATTGTGCAAAATTTAACCCAACCTGTTAACCATGTTCCCTTTTTAACACAATTTTTTTCTGTGTGTAGGTTGCGCACATACGCGCAAGTGTCTCTTAGCCTACGCGAGTACTTATACGCGTCCGCGTAAATGCTCTAGGGTGGTTTGCTCAAATACGTGCAAATGTGTTTTTGTTTGCAGCGTACTTGCAATTGTGTTTGAGGGATGCGTGCGTAAGTTTTTAAGTTTTAGGTTGAGTGTTTTTATGGTTGCTAACGTACGTAATTTTCCAATTGCAAATTCGAAACGTAAGAAATCATATAGAAACAATTGAAATTAATTATATTAATCTATTAATCACGCATCAGCAGCATCTCGCAAATCAAAAAAAAGTTTTCTACGTCTTGTGAAATGATTTAACAATGTTGTGCTTTTCATATGAAAACCAATAACCCTTCAGAATAAAATTATATGTTACAAGTTATGATTTCTGCTATCAATCGCCAAGAATTTCTCATGGACAATTTTGGATCATTAGGTGTGCGTGTGTGTGTGTGTGGGGGGGGGGGGGTGTCAAATAAACTTCTATACATGCCAATGTGTTTATGAACACCTGAAACATGTCTAAGGGCGTATAATACGTCGCTTCCCGGTTACCAATAAAGAATAGGCAATATAGGTCGTGTCGATTAGGCTGCGTTCTAATCTACTTAGATCTTCTCGGATTTGTATATTATTAGGCCTTCAGAGTGGAGTACAGTTGGGTGCTCTTTATTACATATCGAAGACATGTGTGGGCAAGTCTGTAAGATCATGAAATTGCCAATCTGAAGAAAGTTTAATTTTGAATCTACCTTTGGAAATGACATAGTGATATCGTTGATACGAATTTCATATTAAGAGTGCACTAATTCCTGTTACCGGTACATTTAGTTCAGTCAAATTGCATCGAATGGTCAAAATAATGAGAACAGAAATGAAACTTTCACTATGCATTTTCTGAAGGTGTCAGAATTAATATACAAAAAAGTTTACCAAAATCAACCCTTGGGAAATAATGGAAAAGTCCATTTTTCAAAATGGCCGCCAAATGCACCTAAAATATGCCTTAACCATTCTGGAAACAGTGTATTTGTCAAAAAACACATATGTAAATTTGCAATATTTTGGTAAATATTATAGCTGTCATCATATTATCATGCTTACATTATACGTTTCTGGTATATTTTACAAAATGGCTACCAAAATGGCTGCAAAAAGCAACTATTGTTACAGTATGTAATTTGTCAATATTATCTACAGCAAATTATATTGCGTGTCTACTTGATGCATCTTTACAAAATAGATCCTTACTGCATTTTAGTGTTTTTATAGATACTTTTGTCGTGATTCAAAATGGCTGCCAATCATCCAGTCTTTAATTTTAATTATTAAAAGCGGGATTAAAATATAAACTACATGAAATATTATAGTATCATAGGCCCTATCGTGATTTTAAGACATGTTATTAATTGAATTTGAGTAGAGTTGGTCTGTTTCATCTTTCATCGATATTTTGAAATAAAGTCAGGTTTTTATTGCTCTATTTATGGCGTTATATTCAATTTTGGCGGTCATTTTGATTTTTTTTAAGGGCGCCATTTTGAATTTGGAACATATAACAACAAAATCTAAGGAGGAGTTAGTCTGTTAGTAACCTGGTACCCGGAAAAGCTGTCTCTAATTTATCAGTTTAAAAAAAAAAGGTTTTCAATACTGTTTTAATGCCTCTCTAAATCATTTTTCAACGACAAAATTGCACTTCATTGGTCATTGTGGAACTTATTATTGGCGTTACTTTGAATTTGAAACATGTTAGCAACAGCATTTTTGGATGGGCTGATCTGCCGGAACCTTCAAAACCAGTTTCAGTTAATTCTCTTGAAACAGATAAGGTTTTGATGTGCCATTCTAACCCATTTTGAGCCTCCAAAATGTAAGTTGGCGGCAATTTTGGACCCTTTATTGGGTCCATATTGGATTTGAATCATGTTAGCAACATAATTTATGGACAAGTGGATCTGTTGGTATCTTCATAATCATTTCCTATCTTTTAGTTTGAAAAAAAAAAAAGATTTTTTAATGCTGTTTAATGCCACCTTAAAACAATATTAGGCGATTTGTGTGGTTATTTTGGGCCTTATAATGGTTGGCATATTGGATTTGAAACATATTTTGAAGAGATTCGCCTGTTGGTACCCTCAAAGCCATTTTCCATGGATTGTTTTGAAAAAGGTAAACAATTTTAATGCTGTTTTAATGCATTTTTCAATCTCTATTGTGTGACAAAATTTATTTTGATGGCAATTTTGGACTTTCTATGGTTTGCTTTTTAGATTTAAAAATACTTGATGGCGCAGTGGGGCTTTTGGAACCCTAGACATCATTTTCTATCTTTTATCTAAAAAAGAAGGAGGTTTACGATGCTGTTCGAATCCCCCTTTATCCATAATTGAGCGACAAAATGATTTTAGGTAGCTAATTTTGAAACTTGTTACGAACGTCATTTGAATTCTAAAACATGTTCAAAATTAAACATAGGGAGGAATTAGTCTTTCCTACCCTTATACCCATCTTACATCAATTATTTTGAATATCTAAGGTTTTTAATATTGTTTATAGCACTTTTATCCATTTTGAGCTACAAGAAAGTGGCCATTTCGGACCTTTAATGGGTTCCATTTTTTATCTAAAATTAGTAAATGGCATGGCTTGAGGTCAAAATTATAATTCTTATGTTTCTTTCTCTTGATTTGTAATCTTTTAAATTCAAATAAGCTTGTTTTTGTTGACTTTCATGAATATATGCTATTTGGCAGCCATCTTGAATCTAAGACATGCAATAGACCTAATTTAATTTCTAAATATGTATTTGCTATTGTTAGAGACAACATTGCATAATGATAATTTTGCATATAAAGTTGTTAAAAAAGGTTTTTGTAAGCATGTTATAGTAAATATATACTATTTTGGCGGCCATTTTGTTTTTTCTCATACTTCTTAAGGGTTGATTTTGGTAAACTTTTTTGTATATTATTTCTGACACCTTCAGAAAATGCATAGTAGAAGTTTCATTTTTGTTCTTATTATTTTGACCTTTCAAGCAAATTTCTATTAATTTTACTGGACTAATTAGTAAGCTTTAAAATTAAGTAAAAATTGAAGTATTAAAACTGTGTATTTTGATTTTCTTTTTACCACTTTTTATACAAGGAAGTGTTTTAATTAGGGCGTGTTCACACATGACGTCGTGGCTATATTATCGGTCACCTACTAAATTACAAAGAAAAAGTACTCAATGTATAGTGATTTCTGAATTAGATATAAATGCACTCTGGCAACTAAATGGTAATTTGACTGAGAATGCGGCTATCGAGACAGTCAAGCGCTGTTCCTTGCTTACGTCCAATTTTGCGGCAAAATGTAAGATGCGTATTGCGTTGTAGTCAAGTAATAGTAGCGCGAGGCTGAACGCAGAAGTGGGTCACTACGCACTCGCGCAGCGTCGGTCCAGACATGGCGCCCGCGTGGCGCAATCCCCTAACTTAGCCGGATTTTTAGGGTGCAAATAGACAAGTTTCCTATCTGGACCTTTATTAATCTATGGATATAAAATTTGACGTGGGATAAACGCGACCACTGATACAAGTGAATCACTGGCCGACATGATCAAATTTTGTTGGCGCAGCTACACATACAAAGCGATGTTGACGCCATCTTTAGAAATGATGGCTAGTGAATGCAATGTCATTGCACTTATTTATCGGAGGATATCATTAAGAGGTTCTCTACATAAATACCTTTCCGACTAGCTTCCAATTGACCAGCTAAGTCTATTTAAGGAATCATTTTACACTTGACCCGAACGGGCACTTTCTTCATTTAGCTCACAACTCAATCAATATCATCAATACGCGCGTCACCGAGATGATCTTAACTTGGGTAGTGGGTATCTCAAGCAGGGATGAAACAACGCACAGCATTTTGGCATTAGACACTTACTTCTTTCACTTCAGAATGCTTGATATTACTTTGATCTTGTTGTTAATTTAAATTACATTCAGGAGATTAAGACTCATGTTGTGTTTTTGCACCAACGTAAATAAAAAACACAATATATAACACCAAAGTCAGTCTGATTGAACATCCATCTACGTTATTATTTCTACAGTTTCTTGACCATTTGAAAAATTATAACGTATATGTTGGCATTATTGGCGACATGCAATAAAAAAGCTCTTGTAATAAATTAATGGCTCGATGCTACAAACTTTTTTTTTATTGGAGCCTAACTCGGACTGTTAAAATACATTGTATGTGACCCGTATACATGTGAAATGAGTGGGCCTTTTTTTTTTGTCTATTTCCCGACATATTTCAACTTCTAATTTTATGCATGTTACCAGCTGCATGTTACTAATGTGACTCTTGTCTACAAACTAATCAACTAAAATTAATAATAGGCTTAACAAATTTAAACAAGAATCATTATGTCAGCGACACGAAAATGGCAAAGTTGCGTTTTTATATCAGAGAATGAGCCAATAGATCAATATGTCCCCCTTCCCTTTTGACCACTTGATAGTTTCCCTTTAAAATACGCAGATCTGAGTATAACCCTTCGGGAAGGAATTGGTTGATTTTCTAGATATTATGGGTTGGAGTTTTCGTCGGAAACTTGCAACGTGTAAAACAACTAATTGGGCAGAAAAACCCAGATGCTCAATAACTGAAGTAACAGCAAATGTGCGTTGGTCATAAATCATGACCTTCTAACATACCGTATTCACACAGGCACGTGATTTCTGTATGAAAATCAACTCGTGTAATCCAATATATTAGACTTGTATTGTTTATTGTGAATTTAATGGAAGCACTAAATCATGTCACTGGATAATTATCCACACTATTGTTACTTACTTAAAAATCTGCTGCACTGTTAACCATCGCAGCTTACTAAATTGTTCTTATGGACATCAGAGACGCTTTAATCTATCAAAAGAAACGTTAAGAAATGTTGCCTTGTATATGTCTAAAATTAGGAAAGAAAAATCTATGGATCTTTGCGTTTTGCGTAACATATTAAATGATTGTATTTCGCTTTCTCATCACTCGAAACGTACATTTTTTATTGAAACCACTGGTGATTTAACGCATGCGCATGTCGTGTCATTACGTTCCTCACTCATCGGTCAGTGGCTATAATAACCACTCGATAAGTCAATTGGACAGAAGTGGACACTACTCAGAAAGACGTTTAACGGTGAACAACCGGGATTGGACGTTATCAAGAACGCTTGAAACAACATTAATATCGCGCAGCATGTCGTTGTCAACTGTAATACCCTTAAGTATTGTACTTAAAAGATTGACAAATGACATGGTTTTAAATTGTGATCAACTGCCAATTCGTTATGTTCTCACAATTAAAACAAAGACAATATTATTTTCCTAATGTAGATTTTATGCATATACTAAGTTTATCATAGACCGTAAATATATGTTTACGGTCTATGGTTTTATTCAGTTTTTTTATCAGTACCATATAAATGTTACAAACAAGGAGAATTATATCTATATTATTATTCAAAACTAGATAATGATAATCTAGTATGTGAAAATCATCTTGCCATATTTTTATTAGAAAGAAGGACTGCGTCTGCGTGGAGATTTATATTCCGATTATACTTTTTTTTTTATTTCACACTTCCCCTAAATGTGTTGGGGAAAAGGGACCTACTATGTATGCAAATTGGCTAAGGAGACATCTTAACAACTTTGAAGTAGAAGCTATAATTGTACCGACACGACCCACATTGCATTTTGTTTATTATCGCGTGAAATCAACGGATGTTGTTTTAAAGAACTATTGTCTTCGGGCTCCTGCATAATGATTAGACTCTGCAAACTACTTATCTGAAGTCATGAATGTTGTATGTGAGCCGATAAGGCAGTTTTTGAAAGCGCATGCGCAATTACAAAGCTGCTTGTTTCATTGGTTTATGCTTAATTCTAGCTTCTAGAAAGAAAAAATATGAAACATGTACATGACAAATTGATTGAAATAAGTAACCAACACAAAAAGCTAAACGAAGAACATATTGGGAGGGTTAACTGCATTAACACAATATTCAATTTGGATGCTTTACATAGCGTTGCTACATATTTATGCCAAGTTATGGGTTTATGTGACCATTTTATCAAAGATAGTTTTAACGACTGGAAACAATAATATTGCAGAAAATGTTATAAATCTAGTTTGTTAAAAACTAACGATCACGTTCTATTTTACCTTATTTGTAAACCCGTCTGAGAAAATAAAAGCAGATAAATCAATAATGTTTATTGTTGTTAGGGAATTATATTAACCCCTTGATGCGATGTGCATCAACCTATTACTATTCATAAAATCTAAAACTGACCGTTCAGTACTGGTGTAGAGAAAGTTAAAACATGCGCAATGTGGTCTTATGGTCACTGCTGATGTTCATGTTGCTTTATCATTGACTCTAAGCATGCTAAGACACCGCTTCCCAATGGAAATATACATCAATCATGCCAATGATATACAGTAATGCACTTTGGTGTAAGGATATCGGTGAAAATGTTCAACGAATTTAGCCCATCGATAACATGAATGTAAACATGATTGGATAATGTGAGTCATTATCGGGAGTACACTGGGGACTGGTAATTGTACTATATAACAAAGTAATGGTTAAAAGAACGCAACCCCTCAAAAAGAGAGTAAAAAATCAAGATATTTAAAATCAAGTATTCGATTCAATTTGCAACAACCTTTAATTTTCTCATAAATAATTCCGGTTTAATATATTTTCATAAGTTATGTGGTTTATGTAAAGAAAAAAATATCATGTCCAGTATTTTAACTTCATTACCATAATGATGAGAATCAAAAAGAGGCTGTTAATCTCGTTCCCAGCTATTAACCACAACTTGTTGAACTGTTTCAACGTCGTCTATAATTACAAAACGTTTCTTAAGTGTCAATATGGACATAGTAAGAGTCCATTTTGTAAAAGGAACATTTTCGCGGTCAATCTCATATTAATTTAGTTTTGTTATATGTAGAAATGTTCACCTGCCTCTTTGTTTGTGTGTTTGACTGTTTTGTTTTGTATGGAAATTTCATTTCGTTTGATTATGGTCTTTTATATTAT
>JXSR01S028003.1:96071-112243 GCA_000969725.1 Ophiothrix spiculata | reverse complement strand
AAAAGTAAAATGTGCATCATTTGTTATTAACAAATTAAGTTGGACTGGGAGTGGCCTTTGGCCAACATGATATTTATTTGATCCTTATTGACTATTCAGGCTCCTAATTTGTGCATAACCTGGCGTTCTATGACTTTGTCATGAACACGGAATACGGACCAACCTGGATTTAAAAAAACAACACGCGCGTGATATTTTGTTTTCTTGGGTTTTTTACACTTCCAAATTATATGCAACAGGAAAGTTTGCTTATTATTATTTGCCTGCCAAATGATCAAGGTGTCAATAAGAACTTCCAAAAGGTTTTTTTTTTTTTTTTTTAAGTTTAGTAATGAAAAAATCTTTTCAGTAGTTTCAAATAATAGCATTATGTCAGGCAGTGCTCTACTTTGCATCTTTGTCCGTAGCTAATGTTCTATCAGACAAAAGTTTTATATAGCTATAACCATTTCTTAAAAAAAATATTGTGAAACATGTAGGAAATCATCTGAAAATTCGACTAAGATTTAGTACATGTAGATTGATATATTCAGGTTTTAGTTCAGCACATTATTCTTAAATCAGATATAAAAATAATATTTTACCCTTTGGTAGTTTTGTGAAAATAAACAATAATTTCACGTTGCAATTTGCATCTAAGACACGGGTGTCGGTGTATAAAATGTTAACATTGCCAAAATGCAAAGTCATATATACATATTTCTTTTTTTATTTGTGTTATTCTAATAAAGTATAAAGATAAGTAAATTGTGATATTTGAGCGCTAATCATTAGCTGGACTGCTAGTCTGTAAATTCTATAACTCAATGATTTTTATTTTTATTCGGTTGCTTCGAAGTGTTATTGAATTTATTAGTATTCGTATATTTGTAATTTAAGGGTTATCTTTATTAGATATATATGTAAATTTGATAACATTTATGAGAATATTATGAAATTCAATATTGTATGTCATCTTTTGTACTCGCCATAAATTTTGATATATAGTTCTGCATTGATCTTATAAGACGGGATTTCGATTTGTAATTCTCTAACGTGCATTCAGTTTATGTGTCTACAGATATTACCTTTCTGACACATTTGTTTTGCGTAGCGTATTGGTTTTTCTTCAATTATTAACTGTTACGACTGAAATTCTCGAATTTTTGGCATGATTTATGTAAAAGAACCAAGTAGGTTACTTTTCAGTCTGGAAAAAAAATTGCTTTTATTGCATTCCGCATGAAATACAAAATATTTCAGTGCAGCGAGGCCATTCAAAACAAACTCTGACATGAGATCCGTGCACAGTTTCTGACGTCAGAGGATGACCCGTCGTGACCAAAGGTAGTACTTATCGGAATTTTGATGCCCAGCTATGCAATACAAATTGCAGGCAAGTACGAAGAGCCGATATTAGGTACCTTTCGTACATCACATCAACGTATATTTTTCCTCTCGTTATTTCATCCCTTTACAGGCCTCTCACAGGCAAAATATATTTATTTTTATATTTTTACTAGCAGAATCGATCCAACTGACGGCGTTTTATCTTCTAAAACAAGATTGATGTAGGGGTTCAAATTTGGCTGCTTAAAAAGTCTCAAAATCGTTGATTTTTATAGAAAATGCCATAAAATGATTCATTTTTTTCAACAGCAAACAAATTCACATGCATTGTATTGGAAAAACTCTAAATTTCCATACTCCATTCCCAATTTGCATTTGCATTCACCGTTTTCAGATAATACGGGTTCAAAGTCAGTCTTTTCTCGCATCCATATTTTTTTTTTCGTTTGGCGAGACTTGGAAGATAGAATTCGCATAATGAGATCATTAACAGGGTCGTTACGGCTAGACTACATTGGTTTGCTTAAAATGTCTGTGTCAGGAAGTTTTTGGATGAACGACATTAGATAGCAAAATAGTATTTTGCAAAGTATTGGACTTGTTTGAATTTTTTGCTTTTCACTTGTCTCAAAATGTCCTGCTGCAAATAGACATACCTTGGATTTTTAGAAATCCATGATTTTATTTGGAGCACATATTTAGAACGCTGAGGACGGTGATTGGTATCACTAAAATATACGTCATGAAATGTAAGTGTTGTTGACCAGTTTTAACCAATATTGATATTTAAAAGTAATTTACATAAATTTTAAAACAAAGCTGTCTATTTGAGTTTACTGGTGTGTATACCCTAATATCTATGCCAATGATTGGTTAAACCCCTAGGTGGCCACCATTTCCATGATTAAGATGTACTTTTTTGCTAGCTAGACATGTGCATCAATGTAAAAATATTATATACATATACACCTATCAAGCTTTACCTTTAACTCAGCATTGGTAATTTTCCCGGGAATTCTGTTATTCTCGTAACAGTTGCCGGATAGTCTGGAATCATATATTACATGTAGAATCCATGTGAATTATGAAATAAAATGACATTTTAAACACAAAAGCATAAAGTGTAATCTACCTTCTGATATCTCGGTGACATTATATGATGATCTTAGATTGCAATAACAAACTAATCCATCTTAAATCAATATAATACAAATAACCTACCTTCAATCACAGGTAATAGGACAGTCATAATAATTTAAAATTAACATCAATAGATAACTCACAACAACAAACTGATATTACAAATGCCTAAATACAAATACAAATTATATTTATTTCTAAACATAAAAAACAGCATAGGCGGTGAAATAAAAACGAACGAAAGGAATGGAAAGAAAATTGAATGTTTGACTGTGATGGAGTTGATATCTTTACAAAAAATTAATTTCTGATTATGCATTTTATTCTACTGCTACTGATGTTGCAAATGAGTGAATGTTATACAGAAACAAAAATTACCCTGAGGTAACAATCAGTCGACAACTAAATAATCTAGCACAATTTCGTCTCAGGAAAGTATATGAACCACGAACCACTAGTCCGTTTTTGAATAATATATTTGTCTCCAAATATATTTTAAAGTGCCAGTTCATATTTGTATATGTTGTTGCAATTTTTGCAAATTGAATGTACGACTATTTGACGTAATTCAAACAGGTGGTATGAAGTGAGGAATACTTTTAGTTGAATAGGGCATCGTCTAGAATTACAAATCCAATTCTTTTGGATAGCTTCTGTAAAGATAAAAACACAATGATAACCTTTTCTCTCCTTCTTCCAATCATCAAAATAACACGGTGTGAAATTTTTAGTTTGCAAAGGCATCATCTTGGATATGTTTGAAACTATTCCAGAAATTTCGAGGGAATTTGTATTTTTCGATCGTAAGATATAATTCAGGATGTAAATCTTGCTTTAAAACAATTTGTCCACAAGAGCTTTCCACGGCTTTTGTCTTCTACATGATTACTTTCATTTGTAAAGCATTCAAGAGCTGTAACCCGCATTTGTGGTACTGCACGTTATGTTACAAGCTTTCCTGTATTGAATTGAAGGCATTTTAATAAGCTGTCTTTGGTTTATCCTTAGAATTCTTCTGTTAATTCCTTTCATTTACAAGCTGCAAAGAGCCATAATTCCAATACACACATGAAAGTAAACAGCTAATCTGTCGAAAAATAGTTAATCTGGGACAATAAACAAATAAGAACAAATAAACAAACGATCATGTAAGCTGTAGAAATATTAACTAAGGCTCTGAATTTCGCCATCATGTTGCTGTCAAAATAATCACAGGGTGTCCAAAAATAACTTCAGATTTTTAAATGTTGATAACTTTAAAACCAAGATTCGTATTGCAACTCTAAACATATTTATTAATAGAGGAATCTTGTAGAATTATTTTGATACCAAACATTATGCAATCAGTAACCTCCAAAACATCCACAGATAAGAAGATGGTATAAAAGTTCAGAGTGGTTGAATCACTGTACCATTCATCTTTAACCCTCTTCTATCTCTTCACTTTGACAACGTGACCCCCCATACTGCAAAGCAGATTTATGTCTTCATCAACTCTTTCATAGAAAGCTCGTATTACTTAAGGCAATCAAGCCATGGCCACCTCACTCTCATGATTTAAGTCCGGAAAAATTCGTAATGAAAATGTCTGCAAACTATAAAAATGTCTATATCTAGCATATTAGTCGTGGTAACAACAGTATAAGTGTCTGTCTGTTTCCTACATTTTCACGGTAATCTACCGTAGTGCAAATAGTTTGTTTACACTTGCCTTATAGGGAAGAATTCAGCCTGTGATTCTGATATGACTTCTTCAGACTTCTTTAAAATCCTCAATTGGATAATGATGCTTATTATTTTCCAGCATACCTTGAACTTTACATCCCTCTGTAATACATGCAGTATCTTGTCTTTCATTTATAAATGGTTCTATCACAATCATTTTGAAATGTTTCTGCCTTCCAAATTTGCTTTCACAATTGATATATAATTTCAACGCCTGCGTTTCCTGTTTTCTTGTTTTCTAATTTATAGAGTATCCTTTTTAATTGAATATGTTGATCATAGTTTTTCTATTATAACTACAATTAGATTGACGAGGGGATTTGGTTAAATTTGACAAATCAATTTGAATTAAGAATCTGCTATTGTCGAAAAATAATCTAATGTTACAATGAATTGCTGAATGTTATAAAGCATTAAGTCTATTTAAATAAATTGCTTTATTTAAAAATCTTGTGTTTATAGATATAAGTATGTGGTGATTGTGCATATCAGTCCTGGAGATAAATTTTATACTCCAAGCCTGCAATTATTGAATGACATAGATGTGATAGATATCCCTCTAGGAGTAACTTAACAAACGGAATTATATTAGCCTTGTTATTCTATCCTCACTTCAGGGTGTAGACTGGAATCGATTTCGATTCTATTGCGTATTTTGTGAATCATGGTGTCGAGCATTTTGTCATATTATAGCCATAATCCCTTAGGAGAAAATAAATCCACTATAAAACGATGAACTCATTAATAGATCTAGTAGAGTATCTCCGGTAGTCGTTTAAACCAGAAGAGTTTTACAGCAAAACTGTTTCCTACCAGTACAATCACTAATGGTACTTGATTCTGTAAGTGTATGTAATATGTCAATAACCTTGATTAATACCGGTTGTGATCATGTAACATTAATATTACTAGAGTGCTTAGATCAATGTACCCAATTTAATGAACCTTTTCCAAAATGAGTTATTTTTCAATTAACGCTTTTATCGCTTTTTTTTTAAAAAACTAGCCATAGCAGTGTTATTATTGTTATTATTGTGTATGATATCAGTTTGACTCACAATATTACTTGTTTTAGTACAGGTTTTAAAATATACACTTGAACATTTTACCAAAATAGATCGAATTCACTTGAGGCAGGTATAGATATATTTTGGTAAAGTATTTACTTAAAAAACTTGTATGTTAGCAGAGTGTATCTAAATTTAACAAATGCGTCTTGAGATTACGTCAACAATTACCTTTACACACTAAGTGCCGCAAGTCTTATCTCATCCAATTTAGGAATTGTGTCCTTAATCCCGAGAGTTTCTTACTGAATAGATCAAATGTAAGTTTTTAGCAGTTTCAACAATACATCAGTACAATATCCAGGTTAATTCATGTTGATCTATCAATCTCTCAATAAAAGACGTGTCTTTGACGCGCCTTCTCATAAAGGACGTTCTCGATTGCATTCTATTCACATGTCATTCCACAATTTCTTTTCAGGATGGATAAACGTATTTTACTTTTCAATATTCTAAGATAATCCTCAAGTGGCGAGGATGTGGTACAAATAGACGTCTGCCTGTATTGCATGAATCACATAATACGTATGATTGCTACAAAACTTAATTCAAAATCACTATCTGTTATTCATTTGTTATTTTGTTCAGTACATTCTTATAAAAGTAACCCTATTCAAAGATTTGAAATACATTGTACTATGTACACATTTAGAATGAAACAAACATATTTGAACAAGTCTTTCAACAGTCGTCAGTAACCCTCGTCTAACAAGGCTATTTTTTTGTAATACGTCTAACCAAGGGGGAGGGGGTGTAACCCCCTAATTTTTTGGAACGAACCCTCCCTTGAACTTTGTTTTGCTATTAATTTATACGAATGGTCCTCTCCGATCCAGCTCTTTCGGATTAGAATTTCGGCAAAATGGCCATCAAAATCAAAATGTTGCTATATAAATTCTAATATTTCTAACATGCCCTGCAAGTGTCATCCTGATAGCATGCATCTATTGTTTTAAATGGCAACTTAAAAATGTGCTTGGCTTCACCCCCCCCCCCCCCCCGTCACACCCAAACTTGGACGTCTTACTCTAACCCCAAGTCCTTAGATGGTACCACTAATTGTTTTCATAAAAATGACTGCAAAGGATGTAAAAGACACTACCCAAATACCTGGGATCGGTTGCTTTTGCGTTTTATGCAGCGGGAAAAAACCTTAGGAGTACCAACAACCCCACCCCTCCTGGTTTGATGATGGCTAAGACATACAGCACGCTTCAGCTGTAGGTAGACATTTGTGAACGATAGCATGATGGAAAATAAAAAAAGAATAAGAACTTACGATTTAAATATAGCTTAAATTTTTAATTTAATTTTTATTGATTTAAACCATTAGATGAAAGTAGACGTAAAATGACAAAACGAAAAAAAGGAAAGAAAGAACAAAAAAGCTATCGAAATGGATATCCAGCTGTTTTAGTGTTGCTAGTAAACTAAAGCAAATGTAAAAAGGGCTGTGAAAAAAAATCCTGAGAGAATTAGGAAGTAAATGACATTAGTCTGATGAATTAAACTTGTGACATTTTGCAAGGTTATTTGTTTACAGAATCTCTAGACATGCTAACTACAGACATGATTAGCAAACAACATGTTATATAAGTATTTTACTTTTTGCTATATTAAAGCATTATTACACATGCATTTTTTCAGGCGTACGTTTTTCCATATCTGTGATTTGATTCTTTATGGGGCTACGCTTACTTCAATGTACACTGACATGCGTACTAGCGTGCAAAAAGAAGAAATGTTCACATTTAGAAAGAAGGTTTTGGGATTGTCTACATATCTGGAATTCTTGTATACAGGTTTTCATAAAATCACAAGGTGGATTTATCATTATAATAAGTTGCCAAAACTTTTAGGTTAAAGATACCTTTGGGTTTTCAGAAGTTGCCCTTGTCCTCTTTTTAATAAACTTCTTTATTGAGTTTTCACAGGTTACCCTTCTCTATATTTTCCATTAATTTTCTGATATACCAGTTTTCATATCCTACTGGTAGCTTTTAATTATATAACATAGGCCTAAAACAATTCAAAAAAGAACTGATATAATCCCTTATCAAAAATATGTGGACAGTTACTGTACCTTCAGCTCTTTTCCCATCTGGGTATTTTAAAAATGCATGGGTTCACATGTTTATCTGAAAATTTAATCTCTAACAGAACTAACGTAAAGTCACAGTGCACAGACGTACGTAGGAAAGTCAAGAAAAGGTATGCGTAAAACGCCTAAAATTATGAATGATGACTAAGGCCTTTAGTCTAAACAGAATTGTTTTTCCCTTATAAAGAAAATCGATAGTCAGTTTTTGAACGTTTAAGCTGCTGTGAGTTGGTTTAGCTTGGTTTGTTTGAATCATATTTCTAACACTGCTTTGATATAAACCTTAGAGTAAATCATTTAAGAAGTAGATATGAAATAAATAGACGCATAATCTTTTTATCGAGTGTTCTTAATACATTTATTTCAAGTCACACATACATACATGCAGAATATATGGAAGTATATGGTGGTTGATATGATAAAAACTGGTAACCCTACCCCATGATAGGACAAAACTGTTAAAGAAACGTCAATTCTTACATATCAAAATGATAAAACAAAAAAGACAAATCTAATGCATAATTCAGAAATATATGCCAGATTTCTCTCCAACCATCACAATCAAAACTTGTCCTGTTGTTCGGATTAAGAATGTAAAAGAAAAACGATTCCAGGACAAATATCTTGAATGATTGATAGTTCTGATATATTTAAACTGAGCCTTTTTATTTGTTCGATTTAATAACAAGAGCAATTTCACCTGATTTTGGTTTTCTATTAGATATTATTTTTTTGTCAAATGAATGCTAGTGTCTTATAAATATCACACTGGTCTCTAAGCAATCAATGGTGTGTGGGTTGGGTGTGTGGGTGTGGGTGTGTGTTTGTTTTTGATTTTTTTTTTTTAATTACAAATATGGACTTTTTCGTATGAAAATCAAAATGTATCGAAAACAAAATTCATGTTCCATTTATTTGGACAATGTCATCAGGAAAGTTTTGTAAACCCATCCTGAAGAAGAGAGGTCAATGAAGAATGATGAAGAAATGAAAGGGTAAATTTAGCCAGAAAATCGAAAACAATGGACCTTACCTGGGAAATGTGTACAATATCAGCCAAAACTTAGTGAAAAACTCTTGTTTCTTTTGACCGAAATGTAAATCTGTAGATAAAGTTCATATAATGTTAAACTCTATATTTTTAACTGGTTTTAGACTCTTGCAAGCCTCTGATTTTGGCTACACAAAGGTAGCCCAGTTTATGCTGCATGAGCAGTAATAGAGGATACATTTTATCGATTGGATGAACGATACCCGTGACACTTACAGGTTAACTGTTGACGTAATCCTTAGACGTATGTACTAAACTACTTTACGATACCACCAAGTCAATCATATAAAGAGTTTATTAAAATATCAGTGACCGCTTTGATCAAATTCGCTTTATTTTTTGATGACGTAACTCTGACATAGAAACATTTATAACTTGAAACTTATATACGTGACTTTTCATTGCAAACGAGCCATAAGTGCAGCAAAACTTCATTTACAGCAATAAATGATATATATTTAAAGGTTGTTATTTGCCGAAATTGATTTTTTGACAGATTTACAATCCTTGTGCTAACTTAAAAACACCAGCAAAATTTCATTTCAAGAAAATGATCGGAAATAAGAACTACATCAGTATATTTTTAGGATAATCAACAGAAAATATAGGCCTTAGATCAAGAAAAACATGTTTTTAATACTAGGGGGACTTTTCAAGTAGGGTCGGTCGATTGGGTGATTTTTTCTATTTTTTCCCCGAAAAATAACCAAAAATCTGACAAAACGTTGATTTAGGGTCGGTCGGGCCCGTAAGACTGGGTTTTTTTCGCCGCCTTACTGATCTTTGAACGCATTTATACATTTCACACCCTTTGACAGACCATAACTTCTGGGAGTTCATTGAGGTGCCATTTTAATCCTTTTTTTGACACCTCAATGACAAGCCTTGCAAATATTTGGCAAGAGGCTACATTAAAGGCTGATCCCATGAAATGGTTCACTGGTAGTACATGATATATTTAAAAGTGTTTTTACCCAAGCGCACCTTTCGCCTCGTGAAGTCAGTATTTATTTCTCATATTCATTTCGCTAGAAATAATTTGTTTCTCTATCTACTGCTTCACGATAGATACTTAAAGAGAAACGTGGATTTGAACTGAAGGTCTATAGATACGATTAGTATACTGTAAAACAAGAAATATTTGCTAGCAAAATTTCGCTAATTTCGCTAATACCCCAAAATCACAAAATTAATATGCCGCTAATATTAATAATGTACAATGATTTCAATGGCATGCTGATGTAATTAGTGAAATTAAAATGTCGCCAAAAAACCCAGATTCTGAAATTCGCAAAATTTTCTTTCCGCAAATATTTCTTGTTTTACAGTATTTAAAAATTGATTTGTAATGTAAATAACTTGTTTTATAAATTTAAAACATCAAAATTATCAATCCCTGCCTTCCTTTTTGAAAGGTAAGGAAATTTGAATTTTCCATGTATTTTTATGGCTAGTAAGCATTACTGATAAGCCCAAATATTTTTGTTGTGTTGCCCTCCGCCGGCCTGGTCGAAATTGTGGAAAGTTTAAGAGAAGAAAAACTTTTTTTATGACCCTGTTTCTGTTACACATGGCATCTGTAATGGTTATTAAAAAAAATGGAAAAGAAAAAAATCCGGCCTAGCCGTCCCCACCACTTTGGGCCTGTGAGGGCAACACAACTATTTTTTGTTTGGCCTAACGTACTGCCAATTTTAAAGAAACAATAAGGCCTCAAGTTTACATTCAAGTGGAGACTAACAGCATTAAGGTCTGCTTCCTATGTTTCCTTCATCATATAGAACACTTCAAGCAACACCGTCGTTCACTCAAGGTTCCTCAACTCTGTTCTACATTACCAGGTAATATTTATTTAAAAGTTTGCCCTAGTAAAAATATGTCCAATCTGATGTTTTCGTCAGGAAAATGTGTTCACGAAAGAGAAGTTATTATAGTACCATCAGTCACACCAAGTTTATAAAATAACTCACCTAACGCAAATTATATCATGATATATAAATCCTTAAAAGTCGTCCAGCATCATCCTTCTTTTAGTCTTCACTGGTTCATAAGAGGTACTGAAACTGCGAAGGAGCATTGCATGCGTGAGTTTTTCATTCGATCTCATGATTTGTTGAGGATCCCCTATGTTTTATGCAGTGACTAAAAGGAACGAAGAAGGTTTGTCTGTGTGCGAGGAGATTATGATGGATTTAATTAATTGATTTGATTAATACAAGATTCCAGGGCACAATATATGCCATGAGCAAGGTAGTCATATTGTTAATGGGTGACTGACAGTGTGACGTAAAAGGGATGGATAACGTAATTTAGCTTAAGTATCACAATTCAGTCTAGACGTATCAACACCAACAAGTGTTGAACTAACACCATTTTAACAATCCAAATCGAAAAAATAGGCATATTCAATGCAAGTATTATTATTTCAAAATGGTAAACCTGTTTCTCAATTTTTGATCTTTTACAAGTTTTAAGATATATAGATAAATATAAGACCAAAATAGATTGTATCTGCTTGAGGCAGGTATAGATATTTTTGTAAAATAATTACTTAGCAGAGCGTATCTAAATTTAGCAGAAGCGTCAATATATTACGTCAACAGTTACCTTTACATACTAAGCATTGGAAGTCTTATTCCATCCAATTTAGGAAATGTCTACTTATTTCCCGAGAGTTTAGATCAGATGCTATTTTAAGCAACTGCAACAATATATTGGAGTAATTTCCAGGTAAACACCATGTTGATTAGGCCTACACTGTAATGTAAAAATGGTGTCTTCTGTGTCTTGATAAGATATGTCTTGGGAAAAGACATGTAATGTATACCTCTATATTATTTAGTATAATAAATGTAATTTATAATTAATTTACATTTATTGACATTTAGTTTATATTAATTTGTATTGAAAATTCAACCTGATTTATAAATGTGAAAACATCAAACTATCAAGCATTTTTTTCCTTTTTGAAATGTAAGGAAATTGAATTGTTAACTTCACAGGTTAAGGGTCAGAATTGGCTTGAATATGATTATTATCTTCTGATAATCAGTTGATTTGAATGCGTACCTTGGATTAGGCGTGAAACCTCGCAACTCACGACAAAATCAAGTCTCTAAGACTTCTTTGGTCTTGTGTTGAAATACTTATATGAATCAAAATCTGCATAAACGTGTGTATTTGTTTGTTTTAAAGTTATACATGTTTTTCCGTAACAAAATGATGTTTTACAGAACGAGTCATTACTTGACATTCTAATGATTAGATTATTCTTGCTCCCACAAAGTGACGGATACTTACGAATTTAGAATTGAGTGCATTATTTATCTGAATTCATTTGTATAATTTGTAACATGTCAAGTCAGTAAAGTAAATCTTTATTCTATTACAGCTAACAATCAATTTTTGTTTTGTCTTGATAAAATATCCGTATATCATGCCCTTTTTTAGACGTGTGGTATTATAATGTCCTACGTTATAGGTAGCCAGTCGTGTGGTATTATACTGTTTTATAAAGTAACTTCAATTACGCCTTATATTTATTCGAAATCAGTTCTCATCAAGACTTTATAATAATAAACTATCTTTTCTCTGAATGATAGATGGAGCTTACAAATACGTCCAAAGTATCATTGGCACATGTACGTTTTCATCATTGCAGCAAGTACTGGAAACTTATTTCAATTGATTAAAACCCATTCATCATCAAAGTATGGATATTCGGATTTGCCAATATAACAAGCCCTCAAGGTAATTATTTTGAAATTATTTTGACAAAATTATTAATAACGGCCGAAATCGCTACAAGCGTCAAAAGGCGTTTATTTTATTTTACCTATGTATATATATATTTATTTTTTCTTTGTTTGTTATGAGCATTTAAGTGTGTTACCAACTTGAACATGAACTTGAACTTGAACTTAATAAACAATTACTTGATTATACGAAAACACACCTCAACAACATATATACCTTCACTAATAAGTGTTTAAAAGATTACAACCACACGTTTCATACTTGATATCAAACCCTACTAGCGGTTGCTGTCAATTGACACTAATGTAATTAGGCTATGAAAGAAACTCCTGGGAGAGTTAAGAAGTAAACACCATTAGTCCTATGAATTAACCTGTGAGACTGCGCAAGGTAATGTGTTTGCTTAATCTCTAGACGCACATGCTAACTGCAAACATGAGTTTTCAAACAATATTTTTTATCCGAGTCATACAAATTCTTTGTTTGTCTGAAACATATTTTTTTGCTAGCCAATCAAGAGGCACAAAGGAGGGCACTCATATTTGGAAGTGACGGGGATGTGCGGCAATGACCTCAATGAGAACCTCCCCTGAAAAGGAAGTCATTCGGTGCGGATTATTGAAAATGGGGGTACTTTTGTGATTTCATGAAAAATTAAAAATGGTGTCATTTAGTGGTGCGTTAAAATTAAGTGCAAAATTGGAGGGCTTTCGTTTAGATGTTATACATTTAACATGTTCAATTGGAACAATTGTATAAGAACATAAAAGGTATTATATTACTCACAGAGAGTCACTAGCCTATCATGACATAATGGATTATAAACCTCACTTTTGAGCATCATCTGCTTGTCCAAAGTTCTAAAATCTGAAACCCTTTAACCACAACTACATGTATAGGTGGTCATTTAAATAGTGATTTAACAATATTTCATAAAACGTTTCAAGGGAGAATAATATGTTTAATTATTGATATTTCTGATATATTTGACCGCGTATTATAGCTCTTGTTGTCTGTTCAATTTGAAAATATGGAGAGTTCACCTAATTTTCGTATTTAGTACCTTATCAGATATTATTTATTTGTTATAAGCATACTGGTGTCTCAAACTAAATATCAAACTGGCCTTTAAGCAATCAATGGATTTATCACTCTCTAATTGGATAAGAGACTCATATGATAGAAAGTTAATCTTATAAAGTAAACCTGTTACCCAATATGTAAAAGGGAATTTATTTACGAAATATCTGACATAATTCAATAAGGAGGTGTTGTTGTGGTTGTTCATAATTATTAGTTTTTTTAGAAATTAAAAATGCGTTTGAAAATATCCGTTTGTTGTGGGAAATTTGCATAAGATTCAAATATTGAGGACACATCTCGATTGAATGAATGACATCCGTTACACTAAAGAGCAAATATGTGACCCGTCATATCGAAAGGTACCTTAAGGTCGGCAAAATCAAAATCGATTTTTTTGGTCTCATCTAAAAGCTGAGATTTTAAGCTTTAAAATGACACCTTGATGTTGGATATTGGATGTTCGGTTGCGAAGTTACACCCAGATTGGTAAAAGGCATTGGGCTGATTCGGAAATCTATAGCCTGAGAAAATCGAGTTTAAAGTTTTTGTAATTAGTAAATCTTGAATGAAGAGAGGATTTTTAATTTGGTTTTTCATAAATTTTTCTTATGTTTTGGATATTGGAACCTGATTAATATGATAGAATACACTTCAATGATAACCTTTCTGATCAAATTAGAAATTCGACCTGGACGTGATTTTTGACAATTATTCTTAGCTTCAATGGCCCGTATCTCGTAATGTACTATGCCGGTATTAAGGTACCTTTCGATATGACGATCCACATATGTTGACGTTATCTCCAGACGCATTTGCTATATTTAGATACCACTTTACTAACCAACAAGTCGGTCAGGTAATTACTTTACCAAAATATCAGCGACCGTCTTGAGTATATTCGCCTTGTATTTGTCGATGAGGTCAAGTGCCCTTCCCTGAGTAAACCATAGCTGGTCATGTGCCATAAGTTGGGCTGCCATTCGGTAACACAGTCATATTAGGTATGAAGGTCATTACACAGGGTGTGCAGACAATATACAGCGTGTAACACAATAATGAATAAATAGGGGTGGGTGCAATATAGTGCTAACCCTTATTTTGCACAAGTTACTGGTTTTGATTTAAATAAATTTCTGACTACAAAGATCACAAATAGTTTTCGTGAAGTTCATTATGAAGAAGTACATGGGTGAATGACAATATTTTGACTAATATTGCAGTCCCATGTGATTTCAATAAAATAAACCAGTCACTTGTAAAGTGAGAGTTTGCACTATATTTCCCCGTGGTCTTGCACATTACAATTTTTAATTTGCTAAAAACACAAGATGCCATAGATTTTTCTTTTTAAAAATGTCAGATCTAAGAAGACTTGATGCAATGATTATGAATTCAATGATTGCAGAAGACATCCAGTGTTTCTAAATGATCTAAAGTGCTGGATATGGATTCCGGGGCAATATAATGCTAAAGCCATATTTTCTGATTTTTATGCCACCCTTAGACTTTTGAACGGCTAAATCTTAGCCATACAATGATATTTCTGAAAATATTATATGTTATGGTGATATTTAAACTAAACCAGAGATGTTCCGCCCTGAATCAATTAAACAATGATGTGATAACTTGTTTTAAATGCATCTTTTTCAAAACCAGAACAAAGGTGGTTGGAAAAAGGGGTGGCTTAGCACTATATTGCACCTATCCCTATCACAAATTCAATTTCTTTTCAATGCACTATCATAACATTTAGTTTCGCTACAAACATCTCAAGTAATTAGTAGTATCTCCAAAAAAAAAAAAGTAACCGTAATTTTCCGGAACTATCTAATCACTATATATAATAATGATCCCTACAGGAACATCACCCAAATTTCTTTATGTCGCATGTCTACCTCCTAATTGGGCAAATTCATGAAAGGTGTGGGAATAGTGTCAGATATTTGAAAGGATTTTGAATTTGTATTTGTAACACCAGTGCGAATAAAAGATGTTGTATATACGCGAATGAAGAGATTTATACGTGCTGGTTTAGGACATGAAATAATAAAATTAAAACAATGCATCAGCACTCACGTTTTTTGGTCGACAACTCAGATACCATTCGCTGAGGACGGAAAATGGTTTCTCTGAAATTTTTCGACAAAAAAAAGGTGAGTGCTGATGCATTGTTTTAAATTTATTAATTCAAGTTGTATATAGCTCTCATTTTGGTCATGTTTATAAAATGTTGTCTTATTTAATTTGTGGTTAGTTTGTGATTTTGGTGGCCATCTTGAATTTCCTTTTTAAAACATTAAATAATTAGAAACATTCAAGTTCCATGAATGGTCAAAATAGTAATTTTTTACATTTTGTGTCCACTGCCTTCCCTTAAACTGAAAGGTTGTGTGTTCTTTATTCCTTTTCAATGAAAGAACGCAAAGTCGTGAATTATAAAGTCGTACCTACGTGATTGAAATATAAGCGAGTCTGTTATTTCTTCAGATGCGTTGTATTCCTGTAAGAAGTGTAATGATAAATGAGATGAGGCCTTGGCAGGTGTGTGTATTAGTTGAGATTAACATACTTGTTTCTTTTCCCAAAATATGTTAATACCTTAGAATTTTTACGGATAAAGTCCATTTTGTTTTCGCAACATTTATTATAGCAAAGTAGAGTAGTTTATAATTTAATGCGTATGACGAAGTTTCAGCTTTCTCGATCAATATGCCATTTCCAATTCAGTAAAAGGTTAAAGGGTTTAATAACAAGTCAATGTAAGACAAGCTCTTTATAATCTAAAATGCCACCTGGCGCCTACTGACACACATAGAATGCTACATGAAAGTTAATCCCCTTTAATATGCATTTTATGAAAATCCCAAGTAGTAACTGAGTACACAAAGAGAGTGACAGAATAATGTTTGTCGAATAATGC